>PVJA010002053.1:57133-113544 GCA_004027025.1 Myocastor coypus
AAAAAAAAAAAAAAAAAAAAAAAAAAAAAAGAAAAGAAAAATTAGAAATGATACACATTTGCACTAGGCAAAATAAGAGGAATTCAGCAATAGTTGTTATGTTGCCTAATGTTATCTTTAGGTTGGAGTGCCAGGTATGAACATAAAAATTGGTGAAAGAAAGTTAAAAGGAATTAAAAAGGAGAAGACAGAGTCAAGCGTCCGCTGTTCGTGTCAGCAGGCCAGCCGAGATCAGCGGAGCCATTGTGCAAGCTCCCCTGCACGTGGACCTTTCCCCTCCTTTCCTTTGTCCGTTTCCTCATCCCAGCCGCTCCTTCCCTTTGAACAGAATCTTCCCTTGCACAGCGCCTATTGTACCTTGCAGATTTTCTCTACTCTTTCAGGCTCTTACACTAGGGAGATGATACAACGTTTCACCTGTGGATCTCATTTATTTCACTTGTGACTACGGTCTCTAGTTGCATCTATTTGCCTATAAAAGCCTTGAGCTTATCTTCTTTATAGCTGAATAATATTCCACTGTGTGAACAGAACACATCTTTTTTGTCCATTCCTCAGTTGATGGGCATTTATTTGGTTGGCTGCCAAGATTTAGCTATGACAAATTATTTCGTGTTGCCCAACCCGATTTATTGTTAAACAGAAAAAGTCATCTCTCATTAAAATATTTTGTCAGTTTCCACCTCCTCCGTGACTGCACCGTGTGCCACACGGATGATACTTTGGAAGCTGCGAAGGAAACAGAGGCATCACTGAGAGGATAAGCACCCCCACCCCAAGCCCTCAGCGTGTGGGCTGTTTCTCTTGCCAGGCTGTGCAGAGAGAACGCCTTCACCTCAGAGTTCTACGTTCAGCATTAGTTTAGTGACCGCTAAGTGAGTCTTCACAGGGCTGCACCAGAGCTTATGTAACCCTGCTCTATTACAGTGCAGCTCATACCTGCTTCTCTTGGGGGCCAGGTGGGTAGCTGAGAACAGTCAGCGGCTCTGCGCTGTCGGAGTGGGAGCCTATGGGAAAGGCTCGGGCCCCTTAGCACAGGGCTTCATGCAGGCATTGTGTTGTGGCGCACAGCCATGTCCGTGGCCTGTGGTCACGGCTGGCAGTGTGTCCTCTGGCAAGTGTTTTCTCTGTATAAATGTCGGGACCATGTGTCTATCTGAAGTGTACCAATAAACTTCCATATATATATATATATATATATATGTATATATATGCATATATATATGTATATATGTGTATATATATATATATATATATATATTATTGAGGTTTTTTTTTTTTTCTGTTTCAAAGCTGAGCCCAGTGGTCCCTAAGTAGGGGCTCTGGGATCTCCAGGGCTTCCATAGTTTGGGGGTGATCAAGCCCTGGGTTTGGTTCTCGGCACCAAAGCCAAAAAATAAACCAGAGTGATCTCTAAAAAAATATCACTGGGGTGGGGGTGGGGGCGGCTGGATAGTTTAGCGGATTAAAGCGCCTGCTTGGACAGAGGCAGGGGTCCGGATTTGATCCCCAAGGGGCTGTGCCGACCCCGTCCCACATTGGGATTGAGACTGGGTGTGGTGGTGCCCGCCTGTAGCCTGTAATCCCAGCGTGTGGGAGGCTGAAAACAGGAGGATCACTGTGAGTCTGATGTGTGTAGCGAGGCTCTGTCAATCCTTTACTAAACACACTAAAACAATGTATCACCAGGGGAGCTTCCTCTCCTGGTACCCCTGGAGCCACGGCAGTGGCGAACCCGTGGCACTCATTCTGCAGTGGGTTTCGCAGAGGCTGCCCTAGGATTCAGTGATGGCAACAGTCACTGCGCTCAGAAGCGGGAGATTTTATTGCACGGCCCCCAGGCGTCGGGTACTGATTACTCTGCACAGAGGTGTCCTGTGTAGTTGTGAGCAGGAGCAGGGAGTGCTGAGCAGGAGTGCTGCCGATCCCCGCTTCTTGCATAGACCGGATTCCTGTGGAAGATCTCCAGGCACCCACGGAGGGGGCTCGGCGGAAGCGGCGCCCCCGCCTCCTCCTCAGTACCGGGTGAAGTTGGCTAGGATGTGCTCGTGGTTGGAGGGAACGTACACAGCAACGCCTAGGAGGAAGCAGAGCGCAGCCCGGGGTCACCCGGCCGCACGTGGCCGTCCCTGGCCTGGGTGAGCAGGGCGACGAGCCTGGAAGAAACTCGGCAGTGGCGCCTGGGCGTGATTTCTGGTCTCAGGTCGCCTGTTAGCGGAGAAGGCCCTTGCGCGTGCCGCGTGCACGGTGCCAGCCCCCTGTCGCCCACACAGTGGCTTAGTGAGCTTTCTCCTAAGTGAAAGGAGAAGGGTTTATGAGGCTTACAGCTGGCGGAGGTCCGCCGGGCTCAGCTGGCCCCGGGGCGGGTGGACGAGCGTGCAAGGCAGGCAGCAGGCCGCAGAAGCAGGCGAGAGCACAGAGACAGGGGGCTCTCTGTCCCTTACAGCCGACCCAGGCCACCGTGCGTACGCAGGGCAGCCCTCTCGCCCTTAATCCTAGCACCGCACCAGGAACCAATCCGGCATGTCGTCTTCGATCCCAGCAGAACTGTGCCCAGTCATCAGCCGTGGTCACACACTCTGCACCCAGCCAGCTCTGAAAGGCCCCACCTGTGTGTGACCCCTCAAGGCTTTGGGGGGACATCGAGCTACAGGCCGTAACTCCTGGATTTCCTCATGCCTTTCCTTCTGAACACTTCTCTTGAGGATTAGAGGGAAGGACGGTTGGGCGCTCGTGCGGTACCCACCGGGTAATAGCTGTGTGTAAATTATTGAAGCAACTTATTTAGGCCAAATTGAGAGCATTCAAAGCTGTAGCTCCTGGCTGCTTTTGAAGATTTTGTGAGAAAGAAGGAAGGGCGGTGGGGTTGACTGTGCTTGTCCCTCAAGACAGGAACGACAACATGTGTGTCCGCGTGCTCATGCGCACACACACACGCGTGCGCACGCACACACACACACACGATATGTGATGACAACACCCATTATTTTTCACATAGTTCAGCAAGAGAAAGGAGGATTATTTCAGGCTCAAATCTTTTTTGGGTCTCCTTTGCCCTCCTTTCTTCCAGAGAACAAAAGTATAGTAGTTTCTCGCTATTTCTCAGTTTGACTTTTGCAGAATCACTGTTTCAGGGGTTTTGAAAAAAATATTGATTCAAATTTCTAATTTTGAAAAATATTGACATAAAAATCTCAGAATTTTTGCTATACTGCATGACTTTTCAGTATCATACAGTATAGGAATGTTAAATTACGTGGGTTTATGGATTTAGAAATGGTTAAGAATAGTAGAAGTAATTTTATAAGCGCGGGCAAGGTTTGTAAGTGTGGGAAGGATTCGTAAGAGTGTGGAAGGGGCTTATAAAGCCTTTAGATGTTTATAGAAGTACTAACATAACCCTAACATTGCTACTTCACTGCATTTCACTTTTTGCAGGGGGTTGTCTGGAACGGATCCTCTGCGATAAGGCAGGGACCACTGCACCTAACCGGCAGGCGAGAGACCATGCCCCTGTGATGGCGTGTGCCTATGGCCCCAGGGCTGGGGGGGCGGGGCAGCAGGATGGCTGCAAGTCTGAGGCCAGCATTCACCCCATTGTGACTACAAGGCCAGTCTGAACTACCTGGGGAGACTCTGTCTCAAAATAAAAATAAACCTAATTTAAGTTCCCAGGGCAGTTTCTTGAGAAAGCTAGTAGAAAAACAAAACTAATTTTAAAGAATGAGCACTTTAACACCTTCTGTGCAAAAGGCACAATATTAATTTGAAACACATTACTTCTAATCCCCACAATAACTCAGGAAGTAGTTACTGCTGTTTCTACTTTATAGCGGTACAGTTGGGGGCCCAAGGACAGCAGGTTACTTGAATCTGTGGTCTGTACACAAGCAAAGCAGCTTTAAATCTTGCTTGACTCCAAGACCTTTCTTAGGTGAGCTGCTAAAGTCCTTGTTAACTGTGTGGTAGGTGCTGAGGACACCCCTCCACTGGGGGATTGGATAAGGGAGCCTTTTACCAAGCCATGGCCTCAGCTGTGTTGTGACTGGATTTGCCATCACCATCTCTCCATAGGGTGACAACTAGTACCAGCCTGCAGGTTCATGTCCCTCTGAGGCAGAGCCATGCTGCTGTGCTTTTAAGTGGGAGGATATCTTAGCATCTGCAGAAACTTCAGTGGATGGTAAGAGTTGGTTGGGACCCGCCCACACATGCGGGCATAGATACTACTTTCAGTAGAGACTTAAAAAATGACATGAAAACAGAAGGTGAAGGATGGATTTCCTTTCTGTGAAAGACAGGTCAGTAATGCTCATAAAGTTGACATACAATTATGTGAGTGTCTGTGTGTACACATACATAACTTAGATATAGAGCTGTAACCACATAAGCAATCTGACAGTGATATGTTGCTTAAATGAATAAAAGATTTCAGTAATCAATAAATGAAGCTTTCAGACTCCGGAAGGATGAGCATCTTTTCCTCCTCTTACCTTCATTCAGAGGGGTCCCGTCACTCAGGAACTGCCAGTATGTCTTGTGGTTGGCGTTTTCAGCAATATCGTTGATAGAAGAAACCATGGGGCCCCATGATGTCATTGTCGTCTCAAATCTAAGAACAAAACCACACGTGATCAGCACTTTGCTGTAGGTCGGGCCATAAAGAATAGAATGGAAGGATACAGCCGTGCCAAAACCTTTAGGATTAGGAAAATCATGCTCAAAGGAGAAAAATACAAATGACTCCTAAAAGTGAAATTACTTTGTTTGATAGTGAATGAAACTAAAATGAATGATTTTTATTTATTTATTTTTTTGTCTTTTTGAGACAAGTTCTCACTATGCAGTTCAGGCTGGCCTAGAGCTCACTTCTGTAGCCCAGGCTGGTCTCGAACTCACATCAATCCTCCTGTCTCAGCCTCCCAAGTGCTGGGATTGCAGGCATGAGCCACCACGCCCCGCTAAAATGAGTGATTTTTTAAAAAGTACATTAATAAATGTAAGTGCCTGACAATGGATGAAAACTTACACAAGCAACAGAGTGAATATCCAAAATTGAAAGTTTGCAAGTTATAAAAATAATAAATTTTTAATAATTTTCAGTAAAATGGGAAAACATTTATGTAGTAATATTAAATAAACATATGGGATGCAAATTTCACAGAACTATGTGTTCCATATAGAAGATGAATCACAACGATTTTAATGTGTAAAAGAAACATACAAAATAAAAAACCCCAGTTCTTTACTGTGAACGAACTATAGATGATTTATTTTCTTCTTACTAGTTTTTTTGGTCAAATTTTTACTACGTGTCCTTCTTATATTTACAATCCAGAAAAAGAAATTCATGTAACATGGAACCTAGGCTTAGAGTCCGGTGTGGTGGCGCATGCCTGTAATTGTAGCACGCGGGAGGCTGAGGCAGGAGGATCACTGGGAGTTGATCCCTGCCTCAAAAAAACAAGACAAAATGAAACAAAACGCAACAACCCCAGGGTCAGAGAAGTAAGTATCTTCAGGGGATACAAAAACTGAATCACTTCCTTTCCATTCTTGGGCTCCTTCCCTGATGGCTGAGACGAGCTTTCTCCACGCTTCTCTGCCGTTCTTCCTTTCTGCAAGTGACCACCACTCCCTAATGTCTAATTTTCTCCTCGGTGACTTATTTCTGTGTCCTCCCCGTCCCTGGCAGCCCTGTTGCCTGTCCTTCCCACCGACAGTGGCAAAGCCTTCCTTTTCCCTGCAGCCCCTCCAGCTTTTGTTATTGGCGGGTTTCTTGAGGACAGCCATTCTTTGTGGGGTGAGATGGAATCTCCGAGCTGTCAGCTCCCTGATGACCTCGGACACTGAACAGTTCTTTATGGGAATATTTTTAACTTCCCTAGGTCTAATTCTTTTACCTCCAACATGCAATAGAACAACCATTGTGGAATCCCTATCATTTTGTTTAGTGAAATTTTTGCATTGTTTCTAATGTTTTTTTCTTGTGCCATTTTAAAATTTTCTTTAAAAAATGAAAATATGCAATGTATTTAACCATTGTTACTTTTCTATCATATTGTTTTGGATTTTTTTTTGTGTGTGTATGTGTGTTCCCTTTTTTCTTTTTCTTTTAATAAAATTAAAGGGCTGGCAAGATAGTTCAGAGGACTAAGTGACTGCTTCGGCAAGCGCAGGGAGCAGGGTTCCATGACTTGCTCCCCCACCAGGTGCACTAACTCGGCTACCGAGACCTGGCATGGTGGCACACACCTGTCATCCCAGCACTGAAAGCAGAAGGATCACTAGTAGTCTGAGTTGCATAGTGAGACCCTGTACCAAATACATAGATTATAAAAAATTAAATCATTCAAGTCAATATAAAGTCTCAAGGGCCAGCCAGATAGCTCAGCGGACTAAAGCTCCTGCTTAGGCAGAGCAGTGGCTGAGGTTTGATCCCAGCTTGCCTAACGCACCAGGGCTTGCCTAAGCAGGCGCTTAGTCTGCTGAGCTATCTTCATGGCCCTGAATAATTTAACTTTTATAGGAGAGTTTCTTCTACTTGTTAGATTGCAAGCTCCTCAAGAGGCTGTTAGAGGTTGGGCATGGCGGTGCATGCCTGTAACTCCAGCCCTTGGGAGGCTGAGGGAGGAGGACTGCTATGAGTTTAAGGCCAGCTTGGGTTATTGACTGGGCTTAAGGCTGGCCTGAAGTGCACAGCAAGACATTGTCTCAAAAAGACACATCAACCAACCAAACAGCAAATAAAAAACAACGGCAAGAGAACAAACAAAATTCATGAGAAAATGAAGGAAGAAGTGGGAGTGGGGGTGTGGTTCCGCTGAGGCTGTGCCAGATGCCACAGGCAGCACTCACTTGAACATGGAGTTCTCGCGCTGGGCTTCTTGGAGGACGACCAGCAGCACTGAACCCGCTTTCACGCTGACCTCGATGGTGGCCTTGAAGAGCAGGTCGACCCCTCTGAGCTGGTTGTTTATGGTGTAAATGACGGTGATGTTGGAGGCCGTGGTGGGGCCCACAGTGGGAGAGGTGGGCAGGGATGGCGGCGCCTCTTGGTCTGTGAAGAAAACCGTGGTCACATCTGTCCGAGACGACAGGGTTCTGAGAGAGACGCAGAGATGCTGCGAGCGCCAACATATCCAGGAAGGGTCAGCAAGCAGGGAATTTCAGGACAGGGAAGGAGATGTGTGGCGAGCTCATGTAGAGACCTGGCCAAGACCCCACTGGGTCCTGGGAGCTCAGGGGGCTCACTGGGTGGAGGCCTAAGGGGCTGCGGAGATGCAGTAAGTTGGATACGGTCGGGACCAGTTTGCTTGATTTTGGTCTCTGCAGATTTTTCCTTGTGATAGACAAGACACTTGTAATTTTTTTTTTATCTTAAGAAGTCCATGCAATGCAAATGAGTAATAGGTTAGTATCTGATTAGAAGAATCAGAGAAACCATTACCCCTGGAGTGGTCCAGTTTTTGTGGAGAAAACCTCACTTCTAAATGTGTTTTGGCAAAGTTTGAATTTTAAGTGTCTCTGTTTTATAATTGTAGAGCATAAGGACATTTCAAATTGTAAAGTGGGATGCCACATTGCTACCCCGTGCCTTCGGGGCACTACGGGGACCAAGATTTCATAATTGTGTCTTTCCTCGGCTCAAATGTCATCTGTGCTCTCCTAAGGCTTCTAAATAAAATCAACAGTGGGTCCCTGTTTGTCTTCATGTTTGTGTTGAATGCATACATTTAATTTCTATGTAATGCCTGTTTGGTTCTTTCACGTACTTTAGCTCTTTGTATGAACATCTGCTTCCTACTTTGTGAAGCACAGGTGTGACGCAGTCCCTATGGCATTTGTTGAGTTGCCGCTCATGAGAATGGTGAAGCTGTTTCACTGTTTGGAAGGCTGGCTTCCCAGCCCTGGTGTCCCTCAAGAGGCTTTCCCCATAGCAGGCACTCGGGACATAAAGTCTGGATGAAGTAGACAGGGGCTGAATCCCGAGGGCCTGCCCCTCTGGCCATGCGGCAGTGCACCCCTTTGGCGATGGGACATCAGAGAACATAGCAAGCTTGTATCGCACCTCACCTCAGTCCCCACCTCATCCTTGATGTGTGCTGCTGCCTTTGGACAGAAGGAGAGGCAGCCGCAGGAAGAGTGCTTACCAGAACCGCAAGTCACGAGGGGCACGTCTAAGTAGGTCTTGCCTTTCAGGGATGGGAGGATCTGGGCAATGGACATAGGAACCTGGAACATGCCCCGCTCGATCTCCTCCAGGACGGTGGCCACCGTCTTCTCACAGTCCCACTTCTTGTTGGGCTGCTCCGGTGTCACAGAGAGAGCCTGGGGCAGGGGAGAGGGAGGCAGAGTCCGAGAAATCGGGTGTGGCTAGAAGTTGGCCTGCAACCGCCTATGATGGCTATTGGTCAGTAGTCCTAGCGATTGTTCAAAATTCAAACTAAAGCGACAGTGGATTGGGACCACACTGGGCACCCCGAGTGCTACGTCTGTCACAGCAGTCATAGGACAAATGTTTGCACAGCGATCAGCTTCAGAGAGCACTGCTGGGGCTGCCGTACTCATGAGCAGGCTTTGGGTATGGAGCGAGCGTGGGACTGAGCCAGACAAGCTCCAGAGGGGTCAGTAGGCCACAAGGACCTGGCCACGCTTAGGCCTCCTGTGGCTCACACTGCCACGCGCTCCCTTTGTGGGCTTGTCCACAGTTGCAACTGGGTTGGGCCTGTCAGAGTGAGGCTCCACAACCCTGAGCACAGCGGGGGCTCCTGTGATGGGCTGGGCTGACCCGAGGGCCCTGGACCTTCGGGGAGTGAATGCTGGGTGGGCACATGCCCTGCCCGACACACAGACCCTGGGCCAGAGACCCATTTATTTTCATGCTGTGGTTATTCATCTGCGGCCATGTGCTCAAGTACAGAATTGCTAGTGACTGTCTTCCTTAGCCACGGTGAAGAAGCCATGCAGAACGAGGGACCCTGGGCTGGGCGGTGGCAGGATGAGTGTGTCCTCATGCCATGACGTCAGCCCTTCTTGTAGTGATTCCTGAAACTACCTAGTCGGACCCCGGGACGCTTAACGTATGGGAAATAGTAAATCCCCAGTTTTGTTCTTCCGGAGCAACGATGACCTGGGTTGGGGAGATAGCTCAGAGACACTTGCGCCTGCCTGGCGGGTGCAAGGGCGTGAGTTCGATTCCTGGTACCCTGAAAACCAAATCACACCAAACCAAAAAAACAATGACTTAGGCTCTGTCACCTGAAGATCAATCTTGATGAGTGTGACAAGCAACTTACTTCACCTAGCTGAGTTTTCTATCTCATAGGTAACTCCCACGTGTCTCTGGAGGAGTATCCTGGGGTGGGTGGCAAGGCGCCTGTGACGCAGGATGGGGCAGACGTCTCGGCACCTCGCTCCCTCACAGCTGTGCCGAGCGAGCCGGCAAGTTGTACCAGGGCCCGGTTTCAGATGGGCAACTTGCCTGACGCTGGGGATGGAGCATGGAAGGAGGAGGGGACTGAGAGACAGTCTCTAGCTTGGACAGCAGGGTGACAGGTGTGACCATCCGGGTAACTTTGGAAATCCTGGCTGTCAGGAGATGCTTGTGCACATGGCGTGCTGGGGAGGAAGTTTTATTTTATACTTGCATTCCTTGTGAGTTAATTCTCAGCTGTGCTATGCCCTTGCTGGTTCTTGAATGGGTGGATACTAGTAGTGGTCTCTATTCTTTCTCTCAGAAACCCACTTCTTTCTCAGAGGAGTCCAGAATCACGTTAGCTTTGCAGCTCACAGCAAACTGTGTGAGCCTCCCCTTTCCTTAAGCACTCACAGCCTGCTCTTTAAGATTACAATGAAAGATTGAGCAAGAGCGCCCAGCTGCAAGCCTGAATAAAAACATTCAGTGCTTTGAATCACTTGCTTTAAGTATCCTTATTTATACCTAAGGCACTCAGTAGTCTGTATTTACTCCTAGTGAATTATTTGTTATCAATAACAACCCCAAGCTCTCCTGGATTTTTCGCCAAGGAGGGAACATCCGTTCGCATGAGTGGTTTTCGTGCTTCATGCTTGAGACAGGGAGGAATGGATGCAGATTGCACTTGCCAGAAGCCACAGAGGCTCAGGCGTGCCCCGAGGCATGCCAGCTGGCCCGCAGAGGCGCCGGGCACCTGCTCTGCTCACCCAGACTCCAGGCCTGGCGCAGACTCGGTCTGGAGTGCTCAGCGCCGCTTACCTGCATGGCCAGGCCAGTGCTGTATATGTTTCCAATGATGCCACTGTCGCTGGTCCTCATGCTGATGTTGTCCACAGTGCTCTTCAGGATGTGACTGAAGAGGGTTCTGTAACTGTCCCCAGAGCCCACGGGGATCTTGTGGTACATGCACGTCAGGGCCAAGGTCGCCATGGCTCCCGTGCCTGCGAAGCACAAGGGGACAGGGCCAGCGTGCTCAGCACCCCTGAATGGCCAACGTGCGTCCTGCTCTCCTCGCTTTCTAGGCAAAGGACCTGCCCAGCCCTCAGGACACACTGTGAAGTGGCCCTGCAGCAGCTGAGGAGACGAGGAGGTTGAGGCTCAGGGATCAGGGAGCTGCCCAACCCCTCGAGGTCTGGAAATGCAGGGCCAGGATCTGCAGGCAGCTCCACGGCGCCCGCCGTTCACGTGCACTTCCCGGCGCTGTGCTCCACTTCTCTTGCCCCAGTGTTCACCCCTCCTGGCATCGCCCCTTCTCCACAAGGCCTTCCTGGAGTCCCTAACGGCGCGCTCACGGCCTCCATCCTGAGCTCTTCTGGCGTTCATTTTTGTATCTACTTTGCCGTCTCGGCTCTCTGCTGTGCTGTGGCCTTGGTGGCTATGTGCCATGGCTGCTCGAGTGTGGGAACGTGGCAGTCTGGAGCCCCCAGAAAAGGGTTTTTGCATCATTCGTACATGACGGATGTATGGGACGGAATGAGCGGGCTCTGGGATGACAGAAACAGCGCAGATGAACGATCTGCCAGGCGGAATCTTTCATTTCCTTGACCGTTCTCTCCTACCCTAAACTGAAGCGGGCCTAATTTCATCAAGGACAACAATGTTACTGAAACCCAAAGACAAACAGTCCATACTTCTTGAACTGACCAAGAGGCCCCAGCAGTGCGTGAGGCTTCCCACGGGGAAAAGGAGACCAGATTCCTCTTACTCACACAGGAGGGGCTAGTGAACATTTACGTTTGGACTTGTCTGATAGGAGCTGAAGCTGGGGTGTTCCTGAGGAGGTGGCGAAAGAGCCTCAAGCAGGAGCAACTGCTACAGCTCAGAGAGCAGCAGAGGAGGAAGCGGCCCATGAGAGGTGGTGAGGGCGGCCCCGGGGATCGTCCTACAGGGAGCGGATGCGGTGCTGTGGACCGGCAAGCTTGCCTTCCACGCAGCTACAAGCTTGCGAACCGGGGAACCCCGGGGTCCCCCGTTTCTGGAAGCGCTTAGGGTTCAAGGAATAGCTGTTCACTAGAAAGGGGGAGGCGTGAGGTAGTAAGGGGAAGCTCCGAGGGGAACAGCGGGTGAGGCCTCAGCAGCAAGCAGAGCGAGGGTGCAAGCGGGGTGCAAGATTTAATGCATTGGGTCCATGTACTATTTACTTTGGAAAAACTTTTTTTTTTTTTTTCATGTATCTACTTGGTACGGGGTCTCACTACACAGCTCGGACTCGCAGTGATCCTCCTGTTTTCAGCCTCCCTGGTGCTGGGATTACAGGTGTGTGCCACCATGCCTGGGCTTGGTTGATGGCACAGCGTGCCCTGGGGGCAGGGCTGGAGGCTGGTGGCTTCTGGGCCTTTCAGGAAGCCCTGCTTCTCCATGTTATTGCACCCTAGTCTTTCGTTTGTTCCTTAAGCCGCGCGTCCAGGAAACCCTGGTGAACTTTCCCCCACCTTGACTCGCTTCTGTGGCCTTAGGTCCTCTGTGGCAGTGCTCCACGTGGCCACTGGCTTCAGCATGGGCTCAGGGCAGTGTCTGAGGTGATGCCCACTTACCCACATCGAAGGGAGACGTGCTGGCCAGCAGTGCCTTGGCAAGGCGCACGGCGATGGGCAAGGTGGCCTCGGGGTTCTTCTGGCACAGCGCCAAGACCGCCAGGCTGGGCGGGTAGAAGGCTATGACTCCCTCAGTGGGGTCTGGAAGTGGGGAGAGTGCAGGGGTCATCAGGCTCGAGCCCTCGGGAAGCCGGCAAAGCCAGGGCTTCTCAACGTAAATGAAACTGGCCCCTAAGAAAGGCACAGTCGCGCAGAAAGGTCGCTTCACTGCGCTTGGCAATGTTAGCTGGCACTTGGACGCAGGGTGAGTGGGCGGGGTGGGGCGGGGTGGGTGGGGCGGGGGTGGAGTGCCGTCTGCAGATGCAGGTGCCTGCTGGGCCCTGTAGGGGGCAGACTTGGCCTTTTGGTCCCTCTGCTCAGGCGAGAGATGGACAGAGCGGAGGGGACGCGGTGCCTCTTCCGCCACCTGGCTGCCACCTTCCCCTCGCGGGGTTCCGAGTTCCCAGGCAGGTGCCTGTGCCGCTCTGTGCCCTCTGCTCCCACGCACTCTCACCTGGAGCCACCCAGCCCTCCATTTCTCTCTGTAGAGCGGCCACCTTGCTCCCGGTGTCTCTGCAGGAGGAGGTGAGGGCCATGATGTTCAGGGCAAGCTGTCCCACTGTTAGGTCTGCAGAGGAACAAACGGGACAGTGGCGCAGTGACACCAGGGCCCCGTGAGCTTCCTGCTGTCTCTCAGAATCATGCTGAGTTTTAAAATAGCGCATTCATGGAAGTTTTTGACCTGTTTGTTTTTTTTTGTTTTTGTTTTTGTTTTTGTTTTTGTTTTCCAAAGAAAGGTGAAAATATACTTAAAGGAATATTGATCCTAGGGTCTTTTCTGTGACTTGGGACTCCATCGCAAATCCTGGGTTTGTCTGGTTAGAAAAGCAGTAAGAAGAAGACCCAGCAAGATTTATCTATGGAAACTCACAGTGACAAAGTCATTTAACTTTTACTGTTTAATTTCCAAGCATCTCTGAAGTATGCGGAGCGGAGATTTTGCTGCCATGGCCACTGCTGTTAGTAGCGGAAGCATCAAGGGCGTGGCTAGAGGATAAGAGGGGGATGAGAAGGCGGGGGAGGGCTCTGTAGGGGGCGCAGGCAGCACGGGAAGCTGCTATCTTCACACCTATCTGGGGCTCTCCCGACTTCCCGGGCCACCTGCCCCAATGCTCTGAGCTCACACCCCTTCCTTTCTAGGCCTGCTCTGGGGTGCAGGGTGGGATACAGCCACAGTGACCATCCCAGGAGGTACTGGCTTCACAGTGGCACCGAGCTGCACTGGGGCAGGGGAGCTCTGCGGTGTGGGACTCAGCAAGCAGGGCAGGTCTTGGGCATCTCACCAGCAATGTTACTGGCCACGAGTTCTTCAGTCAGGAGCTCCTGGGCCTTCCGGTTGTAGGGCCCCACCAAGTTCATGGCGATCAGAATGCTGGGGTTGGGGTACCCTGACCGGGTCACCGAGTTCTCCATGAGCACTTGGATGTGGTCAACCAACAGCTGCTGTCCTTCAGGGATCGCTGAGAAGACAGAAGCCACTTCCTGACTCCTGACACCCCCCCCCCCCCGACTTAGAAGCATGCTCCGCAGGCCTCTGGCCCCTGCTCGGTATCCTGAGCGGTCCGAGGGGGAAGCAGAAACATTACAGTCTTGCTGTGAAAGCCGCTTAGTCCTCGCATTTCCTCAAGTCCCCATTCTGCTCCCTGTAAGCGGCATGGCTCACAGACTCCGGTGTGATTCCTGGCGCTTCCTGAGCAGTGGGTTCCATGGCACCTACTCCCCCTCGCGTGAGGAATGCTAGAGGTCTGGGATACGCCTGCACCCAGCAAGCACCACCACTCCTGCTTCCAGAGGTCCTGCTCTGAGAGCAGCCAGGTGTGGGTGCTCCGAGCTGTCATTCCTGTGTTAGAGCCATCCCAGTCTCCCTTAATGAAACATCTGTCACCTCGGCTCCCAAGGAACTTCTGCTACATCAGGGAGGATGAGGTCACATGCTAGCACCCACCTGCACTTACCCTGCTGGGACTCCCACAGCGGTCTCTATGCAACCCCTTCTCCTCAGCAGACCTCAGTGTCTGGGGTCTGGGCCTGCACCCAGGGCCACAGCTGTCCTGTCCTGCCTGGAGCGAGCGCCATACTCACAGCATGAGCTTGTGATCTGGGCAGAGGTCCCAGCTGAAGCCCAGAGATGGCTCAGGAGGAAGAGGCCGAGCCAGGCCATCGTGTGCCCTGCCGGCCTGCGCTGTCCCCCACTTGCGGTTCCCGTGTCTGCGAGCAGAGTTTCTCACCCTGTTTTATACGTGTGGATCTTTGCAAAACAGTGTGCTCCTCCCCTCCCGCTCCTGAGTGCCTGGACTGAGCGCCCCTCCCCTGGGGAAGCACACGGCCATTTCTTATCTATATTTACTTACCGGATGGACCTCTGGCGGGCTGTGGAGGTGACTGCCAGACAGTCCAGGTGCAGGAGAAATTTACAGGTAGGTGGGCAGCGAAGCCCACGATGACAGTATGTCCTTCAGTAGAGTCCCGGGTCATTGACTCAGAGGTTGGGTCAAAGTGTGAGCAAGCCTGTCTCTGGGGCTCACTCTGCGGGGTCCAGGGACCTTATTTGTCTGTCTGCAGCCCCTTCGTCGTGTCTGGGAGGCTGTAGGAATCGGCTTGTTTCATGGGTCAGGGCGCCCTTGGGGGCTCTCAGGTGAGGATCTAAGTTCCGGTGAACTGTGACTTGATGCCATTCGGTTAACCCGGACCTGGGTGCTAGCCTGGACTCTGCCAAGTAGTTTGACTTTAGGCAAGAAATAGGCTTCAGTTTCCCCAGTGTGGTTTGGTCTCTCTTTTCTTGTTCAGGGATAGAAGCACTGTCAAACGCCCAAGGCTTGTGGATCTAGTGACATCTTTCAAAGTTGGTTGTTAGAAAATGTGGGTCAGGAAACTGCATTGCTCTATATACTCTTTTAAGGACATACTGTCCAGCCCTTTCCCCCTTGGCAATGAAGCCATGGAAAAAGCAGAGAAGGCCTCCTGTGGGGAGCTGGAGCAGCACCTTGAGGCTGTGAGGGAGAGGCCCACTGCCTGTGGAAGAGCGCCTTTGAGTGGCACCCACTGCAGAGTAAATGTACAAGGCCCCCGCGGGCCCTGCAGGCCCTGTGGGGTCTGGTTCCAGTTTCCTTTGTGAATTCATCACGGGCTGCATCCTCTCTTGCTCCCTCTGCTCCAGCCATCTGGCTTCCTCCTGTGTTCCTCAAAAACTCCACTCAGCCTGGCCCGCAGCAGTCCCCAGAGCGCCCTGCCAAGCAGTCTTGTGGTGGCTGCTCGCTTGCTTAATTTCTCTGCCCGGAAGGAGCCGCTGGAAAAGGCTTTGCAGCCCAGGCCCCTAGGAGAGCCCCGTCACCGCCTGGCCGTCCTGCGGGCCTAGTACTTGCTATGCCGCGTCCTGCCGTATGTGTCATTCTCTGGCACTTGTCCCCCTCCTGCCCAGAAGATCTGCTCCCAGGAGCAGGAAGCTTGTTGGCTCCTCTGTGCCCAACCCTTGGAGCCGCATGAATGCGTGACTGAACAAACAACAGTGACGCCAGGTCTGGGGCGCTTTTTCCCTCCCGGGAGCACTGGTCGCAGGGTGAGGCAGGAGCACAGTGGGGTGCAGCACACGGCTTCTAGCCCGGCCTCTGTCCCTACCCCTGCTCAGCCCCCTCCCGTGCACGTGGGCTGGTCTAAGTCTGAGCGGGTCGTGCAGCAAGACTCACAGCCCCTCGTCAGTGCCACAAGGCCGCCCGGGCCCCTCCCGATGTCTGCTCTTCCCTGGCTCCAGGAGGCGGCCGGGTCCTGAGCCATCTTGCGGAGAAGCCCGTGAGGTGAACCCCGAGAGAGGCCTCCAGCCCACATCCGTGGGAGGAGAGCCTTGCTATTTGCCCTTCTTCCCTAGGGGCTGGGCGGTGAGGCAGCCCCCGGCCAACGTGCTATCTTAGCGTGGAGGGCAGAGGACCCAGTTAGGCCTAACTGGACTCCCAGCCCACTGGAGCTGTGGGATGACGAATGTTCTAGGCTGTTGGGCTTTAGGGTGACGTGTGATGCAGTGAGGTATGACATGTGATTGAAAAATACAGGGACTGTTAAAATTTAAAACAACTCCTTACGGTAAAAGATACCTCGCTGCTTATCCCAGCTTGCTTTGCGTGTGCTCACCGCGCCGTCCTTCCGTCTGTCCCAGCGGCTCAGGAGCCCTCCATCATGAGTGCCCTTAGCTGCGCTGAGCTTTGCTGGTCATTTTGACTTTGGGGAAGAGCCAGAAGTCACGCGGAGCCGTCTCTGGGGAGGCCGGGGGATGGGCACAGCAGGGGGGTTTCCTTTGTTTCTTTTTATTTTATTTTTTATTTTATTTGTTATTATTATTATTTTTTTTTACTTTTAGAAATTCTTTTATTTTTCATCAGCCTCATTCCCATTATGCATTTAGTACAGGGTCCACAGGGTCCACAGGGTCTCCCTGCACACATCGGATTCCCAGCGAGCCTCCTGTCTTCAGCCTCCCACCACGCCCAGTCTCAGCTCGGGGCGGGGCCGGCACGGCACCGCAGGGCACGCTGGGATGGAACCCTCGTCACTGCGTCTGCCTAAGCAGGCACAGGAAAAGGCCCTCACGGTAGAGGGCTTTCAGGCCCGCAGAAGGATGACATCAGGGTGTTCAAAGCGAGAGCGGGTGGAGGGCTGTGGAGGTAGCTCAGTGGTCTAAGCGCCTGCCTGGGAAGGGCAAGGACCCAAGCTCGATCCCAGATACTGAGATGGGAGGATCACAGAACAGACCTTGCGCCACATAAGCAGATACATAAAAATGGAACAAGAAATTAAAGTGAGAGAGGAGGCATTTAGCGGAAGGTCGACGGCACGCGGCTCTTCCTGAAATATGATGTACAGAACTTAAATGAGATTGGATGTTTTGATGACCCCTGCATGCATCCCATCTTCATGTATGGTGGGAGATAGGTTCACAGGGACAGCGCGGGTCTCTGTGGTGGAGAGGGCTCAGAAAGACACCGCCTTCCCCGCCCAGGCCTGGCCTCCGGCCGTGTCCTCTCCTGGGGACTGAAAATACATTACACAGGCTGTAAGGCAGAGGGACATGGAGGTTACACATAGCACTGAAGTCACTAACGAGTGGACCTGACGCAGGAGAGTTGGCTGCGATTGCCTGGGCCAGCGCAGTGCACCTTGGGTCCTGGACGGTGAGGGAGGTGGGAGAGCGAGCGAGCGGGAGCAGCAGCGAGGAGATGGGACGGAGGCGGAGATCCCGGTGATGGTGCAGAGGGTGGAAGGCGCAGGGGGCGGACGAGCCGGAAAGGATGAGGGGTGGTCTGTCCCCTGGAACATCTGGAAGGGATGCAGCCTGGTCACACCTAGATTTCAGCCCAGGGACATCTACCTGGGACTTCTGATCTCCGGAACCTTAAAATTATAAGTTCTTTTTGTTTTGTGTTAACAAAAGTTTTGTACTTCATTATAGTAAGAATCATGGTACATTAAAGACTGGCCCAGCACTGCGATTGGCACCCAGATCCAGCTTGGGACTGCCCTGGGGTGACCCCACACCTGCTGTGTTCCTGCTCTTCATCATGCAGTTCCTTTAGCTTGTCACTGGCAACCAGGGTTGCCACAGCACATGACACCATGGTTGCACTTAGCAAACCCTGGACGACCACAACAGGAACCCTGTAAGCCACACGTTTCCTCATTAGTACCGCTCCAACACCAGCAGCCGTGTGCTGGGCTCGCTCTCTTGCTTGTCTCTCTTGCTGGGGTATTTTGGTAACAAGGTTCTCTGTGTCTCTCTGTGTCTCTATCTCTGTGTCTCTGTCTCTGTCTCTCTGTGTCTCTGTCTCAGTCTCTGTGTCTCAGTCTCTGTGTCTCTGTCTCAGTTTCTGTCTCTCTCTCTGTGTCTGTGTCTCAGTCTCTGTGTCTCTGTCTCTGTGTCTCTGTCTCAGTCTCTCTCTCTCTGTCTCAGTCTCAGTCTCTCTCTGTGTCTCTGTCAAAGTCTCTGTCTCTGTGTCTCTGTGTCTCAGTCTCTCTCTCTCTGTCTCAGTCTCTCTCTCTGTGTCTCTGTCTCAGTGTCTCGGTCTCTGCCTGTCTCCGTCTCCGTCTCCGTCTCTCTCAGGCTATTATGGCCAGAGCTGGGTCTCGCTGGCTGGTGTCTGCAGAGTGCTGGAGGACGCCACTACGCCACTTCGTCAACCTTCGTGTCAGTCTCTGAGATTTGCATGACTCTGCTCCAATTAGAGAAACCACGTGCTGGGAGAAATTCTGCCCTTTGTTAAAAAATGGAGGTTGGCAGTCCCAGAGGGAGGTGTTAGAAAACTTGGGAGCACAACTTTTGATCCAGTGAGAAAAATTAAACTAGAATGGAACAGAAGTTGCTCTTTATTTATTTATTTATTATTTATTTTTGCAGAACCAGGGATTGAACTCAGGCCTAGGCACTTGCCAGGCAAGCTCTTGTTCTCCTGAGCCATCTCCCCAGCCCCTGCTCTTTATTAAAGCTTTAATTCCCCTCTGTTTTACAGCCTGGCACACAATTGCACCGCGTGTATCTCATGGTCTTCTCAGGAGTCGTCTCTTGTACGTGCAGCGGCTTGCCGCCTTTCTAACCCTCTCCCTCTCCCTCCTCCTCCCCCTGCCCTCCCCCTCTAGTTCCCCTTCCTGCTTTTCATTCTTTTGTTTGCTTGTTTTAAAATTTTATGTATTTGGTACAAGGTGTCACTATGCAGCTCAGACTCCTAGTGATCCTGTTTTCAGCCTCCTCAGCCCTGGGATTACAGGTGCACACCATCACACCCAGACTCGGTTTTCATTCAGTGTGCCCAGGGGCCAGGCCGACACGGCATGAGGTACTGAGGATCAAACTCCACCCTGTGCTTAGTCTGCTGAGCTTTCTTGCTGACACCGTCTTTTCATTCTTTTTTTTTTTTACTGGCCGGCTCAGCCTGCCCTGAGGGTGGGGCTGGCGCAGCATGCGGTGCTGGGGATCAAACCCAGGTCCCTGCGGCCTCCTAAGCTTTCCTAAGCAGGCGCTTTAGACCGATGAGCCATCTTGCTGGCCCCTCCTTTTCATTCTTATTGATATGCCTAGTCTTAGTTCGTGCCACATGAGGCCACATTCACTGAGGCCACCAGGACCTTGTACACAGCATATCTTCACTCTGTTTCCCCTTCCCACCATCCAAGTAAGGCAAAGTACAAACTAAGAGAAAGATGGAGATTTAATTTTAAGAGCGCTTTAGCAAAGCAGAGAGAGACACAACAGTGATCCGCATACCACTGCGGCCCCAGTAGACCTAGCCACCATCCCCCCAGGCATGTGTGACACAAAGCTGAACCTACACCCGCACCCCATGTCAGAACCGCAAATCACATCATTTTAAGCTTCCTGCTGACCGTCAACAGGGGAGAAGTACCAGGACTGCCCAGGGAGCCAGGCCGCAGCGGGTGGTGTCGCTCTTCAAGTGTTGAGCTAACTTTTTATGCCCCAGCTTCATGGGTTTCCCTTTGCCTCAGGGGTTCTCTCTGTCTCTACAAACTGCCTGTATGAAGTCACCGTGGCAGTGGCTTCCTCTCCTCGGGTCTCCCTACAAACTCTCTGCTGAGGGCTTCGACCTCAGGCCTGGCCTCCTCTGCCCCAGTTCCCTGAGTGCCCCCAGCTTCTCAGGCCTGGTGTCTCAATTCGTTTTACTTTACTTCAAGGGCTGGGGAGATAGCTCAGTGGACTAAGTGCTTGACTGAGAAGCACAAGACCCCAAGTTCCATCCCTGGTACCACAGAAAAAAAAAGAAGGAAAGAAAGAAGAACGTCACTTCATTTCTTCCTGAGGTGAGCTTCCCTCTGACAATTTCAGCATCCTCCTCATGCAGGACGTGACCCGTGATACCCCTGGGTACAGCTGGGGGTCTTCTACTGAACACGGAGGGAGACGAGGAGGCGGCTGAGTGCCCCGATGGGGATGGGATAAGGCGCAGCATCGGTTTGCGCGTGTAAGCCCAAGAGACAAAGTTCCGGGTTCATTAATATTTGCTCCAACGAACCTCCAAATCTTCCCCGTCATGGACCACGTAAGTACCGACTCCTGAAGAGAAGAAGGAAGAGGACTGCGGCAGGGGGTGGGGCACGGAGAGGCGCCTCCCTCCCCCTCGGACGCAGCCCAGTGTTCCTGGAGGCGCTCGCTCCGCGCCCAGCCGGCCGCGCCAGACTAGGCCCTGCACGCTCTTCTCCCCAGCTCCTCCTTACCTTGGCTCAGGGAGCTGCCGCCGCTCAGAAGCTCCCAGTAGGTTCTGTCGCGGCTGTTGGCCTTCAGGCCCTGGACAGAAGTGATAAAGGGGCCCCATGAGCTCTGCTCCACGGTGAAACTGGGGGACAAGGGCCAAATTGCAGCAACACAGGCTTTTCAAGGTGTGCGCCTCATGGGTACTTGTTCCGCTTTACGGGGCCTAAGCACCCCGTGACGCCACTGTGGAAATACACAGATTTCCTGGCTCCAAGCCCAGGCCATTCGGTTCTCAGGTCACGGTCAGGGTCCAGGAATCTGCTCGTTGCACGGGCAGTGTGGGTGATTGGGATGTAGCCCTCAGCACCCGGCTAGCTGCACCACCACAGCTCTGTGCCTACTGTTGTCACAAAGAGACGCTTTGCAGCTCCAGCTTCTGCCCAGCTCCCGAACTGCTGCAGGTACAGCGCCGGGGGAAGCACAGGCGAACCTCATCCCCGGAAGCCGCATAGGCTGATGGACTTCCTCTTTGGAAAGAGGACCGGGGAAAGAATAACCTGATATTCCATGTGGTGCTTGTTAAGAAGTGACACAGGCGGTATCTGCTTCCTGTTCCTTGGTTACTTTTCTCCCTTATCCCCGGCTGTGGGGCGGGAGGAAGAGCGAAGGCGCCCCGAATGCCATACACGTGCGCTGCGCTAGGGTGCAGACGTGCTCCTGCCCGGTCTCCCACAGCTGTAGTAAAGGTCTGGGTGACGTGCACACATACCCGAATAGAGTCCTGTTCTTCTTCTGAGCTTCCTCCATCACATCTAGGAAGACGGAGCCACGGGGCACGACGACGGCGGTGGAATGGGTTTCGTGGATCTTCACAGCGTACTGAACGGTGATGCTGGTGGGTGGGTCAGGAGGCGCAGTAGGGAGGCGACCGGGGACGCTGAAGTTACCTGGCCGAGCGAGAGAGGGGAGCAGGGAGAAGGACTTAGCTCCCTAACGCGACGTCAGAGTGGGCGCGCGTGCGCGGCCCACCTCGAAAGGCTGCTGTCCTCTGAAGACGGATGGATTTGTTACTGAGAAGCGAGAATCACTCGTCATGGGGCAGCGCTCTGTGGTGCCGAGGGCAGAGACCTCCCCGCTGCGCCGCCGGCTGCCTCAGCTCGCAGCTGTTCAGGCAATTCAGTTTCCCCAGGGTCTGGTTTTCAAGCAAACTGTTGATTTTTCTTTCTTTTCTTTTTTTTTTTTTTTTTTTTTTTTTTTTTTTTTTTTTTTTTTTTTTTTTTTTTTTTTTTTTTTTTTTTTTTTTTTTTTTTTTTTTTTTTTTTTTTTTTTTTTTTGGTGGGGAGCAGCACACAGAATCCGGCAATGCTTGCCCATGTCTCCCTTTTGATTTCTTAACATTTATTGTATTCGTAATTCTACATGAATCACTTTATTTAACCTTTACAAAACTCAGTGCTACAAGCTATTTATTTATTTATTTTTCTTGTTTCAGAACTTTTGTTTGTTTGTTTATTTATTTATTTATTTATTTTTTTATGGCCAGCTCAGCCTACCCTGAGGGCAGGGCTGGCGCAGCAGCATGTGGTGCCGGGGATCGAACTGCAGTTCCTGCATCCACCTAAGCTTTCCTAAGCAGGCACTTTAGACCACTGAGCCATCCTGCCGGGCCCTGACAAGCTGGTTTTTTTTTTTTTTCCCCTGCTGATAATGTATTTTTTATATTTATTTATTTATTTGTTTGTTTAGGCTTTTTGAGACAGGGTCTCACTATGCAGTTCAGGCTGGCCTTGAGCTCACTTTTGTAGCCCAGTCTGGTCTCGAACTCGCACTGATCCTCCTGCCTCAGCCTCCCGAGTGCTGGGATTACAGGCGTGCGCCACCATGCCCAGCTAGTATTTTTTATTTTGAAGGGAAAAAATAATAAAATAGAAGTTCCAACACAGGTTGGTAGAAGCGTCACAATAATCAATATATGGGGTAGTGCTGTCTTCTTGGTAGTTCTTTAGAGTAGAAGACAGGCACGATATCATGTTTAACGTTACCACAAGCATTTCAGTGAACTGAGAGAAACTAGATGTACAACTATCCTAACTACATTGTTAATAAATACGTTTTTCCTTTTCCGCTTTCTTCCTGTCTCTCTCAGTTTCCCTTTCTCACATTAGAAAACTGAGGCTTCGAGGTGAAAGCTTTGTTTAGTCTCCCAAATGCTTAAGTAGTGGAATCAAGAACTTGAGAAGGGGTGGGGGGAGGGGGGCTGGGCGGTAGGGATGGAGGTGGGGGTAGGGGTGGGGGGAGAAGGAAGAGCCACCTTTCCTTCTACCTGGCAGCAAAATTGCTTGTCTGAGTAACTGACTCATTCCTTGTTTTTCTTAGGTTACTGCCACACGGCCTCTGCCCAGATGTTGGATTTCCCAGAGGGATCCCTGCGTGGCAGGAAAGGCAGAGTCGGGAACAGATTGCCAACTTCCGTGCTCTGTTTAGAGAGAGGACAGGGCACAGGTCTTCCTGTATCAAGAGAAGACAGCCCTGTGCACACAGATGCCACTTAATCCAGGTCACCTTGCTTATCAGGGTGTGAACCCAAAGCCTTGCCTACCATGCACTGCAGCAGCAAATCCTCAGGGGGCTACAATCCCTGACAATGCTGCAGGAGCCGAGTTCTGAGAAGCGCTCCGCTTCCTTAGCTGGCCACGTCTTCTCCTCCTCAGGGCTCCTGCATCACAGCGCTCTGTGTTAAGAGAGGCTGCAGGGCAGCTCGGCTTGCTCCCCAGTTCCCACCTAGGCTACTGATGCAGGAAGAGGCGTTGGTGACATCCAAGTAGGTCCTTCCCAGGAGGGCAGGCAGGATCTGAGCTGCGGCAGCCGGACTGGCGAAGGCTCCCCGGGTAGTCTCCCCGAGGATGGTGTCTAGGGTTTGCTGGCAGTTCCACTCCCTCTCCTTGTAATAATCTGATGAGATGAAAAGGGCCTGAGGAGAGACACAGAGGGAATGAGCGCCCCTCCAAAGTAGGGGTGAGGCTGCCTGTACTTCCTTCAGCAAGGTCAAGCGCACAGGAGCCCCCTTACACACGATATCCTTTCCATCACGGAGAAGCTTACAAGCTTGTTGGGGGCAGAGGCAGGGGGGTGCGTAATGACGCAAGAACAATGGCTCCAGCGAGAATTGGTGGTCTCTGCCGGATTTGCTTCTTTAGCCCAATACTGGAACAATGCCCACCGTGAACAGAGTGACCAGGAGAACCATTGAGAAGGAGCCCTAAGCCAAGTGCTGGGACAGGAGGGTTCCACGCACCCGCCTTTCAGGGGAAGGGAGGAACTCGTAAACAGAGTGTGAGGCCGAGGAAAGGCGCTGTCGGAGAAGGTGGCGATTGAAGCATCAGCCAGTGATTGAAACGAGGTGAACTCTGCAGGAGCCAGGGCCTCGTGGAGGGGTGGGCTAAAGGCAGGGCCTTGAGGTGACGTGGGCGCCCGCATCTTTGCAACCATCCAGTTCCTCCTCTAGGTGGGTAGAGCACGTGCAAGGTGACCGTGGAAGAACAGGCTGGTGAAGGAAGGCGGGCATCATGGTGGCAGATGCCTGCAGCTTGGGAGGGGTGTCTGGTGTCACCTGCCCAATGGCCTGCTGAGGATGTGGTCATTTGTAGGACAGAAGCTGTCCATGCATGAGAGCAAGCACAAGTCAGGGCCAGAACTGTGAGCCTGGAAGGGCCCGGGGAGAGGGAGCGGGTGCTGAGGGCAGCGGCAGAGCCGCTTGCACAGGGGCCCCCACACGTTGCCCTGAATTTTCAAAGAAACAGATACTTCTCCCTTTCGGTTTTCCCTCGAAGATTCTTCAACTCTACCAAGTGTTGCTAAGCACGCATTAGGCCCTAAGAGAAAGCAAGCCTGGTCTTGTACGCCTCTTCTGCAGAGCCATCTTACCGGCAGCTAGCTGGCTCTCGGCCTTCCTGGGCCACAGGGCTACCTGCTGGGCTCCTGCCTCTTGCCTCAGCTGCTGTGTCTATGGCTGGGCTGGTGTGGGCTGGGACGGTAGCATCTCCTGAGAGCTCCACTGTGCAGCCAGAAAGGGAAGGCCCACCTTTAACACACAGACCTCCTGAGGCTGTCATGGCACTGCCCGTCTCATCCTGTCACATTTCCCAGGGACCCTGTGCCGGCACTGCTGAACCCCTTGGTTGTATAATGCGTAGTGCTGTCTTGTGCCTTTTAGTCTCTACCTAGCCATCCTCTGTCCCGAGAAACTCCCCTCAGCCTAAGTCAGCTGGCGAACTACTCCTTCTAACATGCCGCTGAATGTTTGAACTAAGCTCTCCTCTTGCGCCTATGCCTTGGACTTGCCTCAATCAATGAATGAGTGCAGGGTGAAGCGCCAGGGCCCAGGGGTGGGTAGGTGCCAAGCTGTGAGAAGGGGCAAGGTTCCAGGGTCCCCATGTGCAAGATGCTGCGGCGGTGTGACGTTAGGCAAGCCCCTGACCCCCTGAGAAGGTGGCGCCTCATCCAGGGGGTGGAAGTGCCGGCGCTTTCTTTCTTTCTTTTCCTTTTTTTTTTTTTTTTTTTTTTTACAAATGCAGGTCTGGTTTATTTCACTTATGAGTATGTGCTCGATATACATCCATTTGTATATGAAGTCTTCCAGATTATCATTTGTTAAATCTGAGTAATATTCCATTGTATAAAAATACCGGTGCTTTCCTTGTGTTGCTGTGCACATCAGAGAGCTAACAGCACCCCCGGAGGCTTGCTCCGTGCTGCCGCTGAAGTTCTCCAGCAGTAATCTAACTTGGAAGGAGCCATGCATGCTCAGAAGCGGGCTGGGTGACAACGCGCGGAGCTGTGCTGGAGCAAGGCAGGTAGCCTTTGAGCGACGCGAGCAAAGCCGAAGCAAAGCTAGGAAAAGCCTCCGTATTTGCATACGGAGAGGTAAGGGTTGAGGTGGAGAGATTACGTTTCAGATGGGCCGGGGAGTCGCACAGTGGGAGTTGGCATAGCAACACTGAATGGATGAGGTCTTAGGCAGCTCGAAAAGGAGCATCCCAGGGCTGGGGAGATAGCTCAGGGGCACAAGTGCCTGCCTGGCAAGTGCAAGGGCCTGAGTTCAATCCCCGGTTCTGCCATAGCTTCGAGGCATTACTCTCCCTCCCCTACTCATTTCCCGGCTTCCTCTTTCACCCTTTCGCTTACCTGCATAGCAAGTCCAGTACTAAATGTGTTTCCAAGGAGACCATTTTCTTTCTTCTCAGACAAAATCTTTTTTACCAGCCACTCTATGTGATTATCAAGGCTCCTTAGGTCCTCTTTGTCTGCCTCTGTCTGTCCTTTGGTTCGATCTCTCTTCACGCACGTCAGAGCCAGAACAGCCACTGCCCCAGTATCTGTCAGGAAATAGAACACTGGCGCCCACTATGCCACTTTGTCCCGCCCTTTGGGATTTCTGGGATGTGGGACTTACAGCAAGTTTTAGAGCAACAGAGCTGGAAAGCGTGGGGTGGTTGGTGTACTGGCCAGTGAAGGGACAGGAGGATTTTGAGAGAGCAGCAATCACTCCTGCAGTACCAGTGCTCAGATACTAAGGATTCCTTCCCTGTGTTAAGATGCCGTGTGTCCCGTACTTATCCTGTTCTGCATGCAGCACATGCGGATTCACGTGTGCATGCACGTGAGGCACTGCCCGCTCCCAGATCCTGGCCGCTCTTATCTTTCCTGTCTTTCTCTAGTCTTCTAGCTGGACTGGCAAGGGACCGAGAAATCTCAGGATGACCGACTAAATGATCGCTCCATCGTGCTGAGGAGGAAATGGTAATGGCCAGAGCTGCTCTTCAGGGGCCCTGGTGACAGGCAGGGTGGGGAAGGGATGGGGACACGGGGGATGAGGGTCCTCTGTCTCGCCTGAGACGTGGTGAGCATAGCACTGCTAAGAACGGCTGAAGCTGGAAGTTGGTCATGTGTGGGAGGGCAGGACCAGGCCTCAGCGTCCTGCCTGGACAGAGTCAGCTATGAGTCCCTGGGCAACCTTGTCTCAGGCTACTAACTTTGCACAGGTAGAAATAAACACCCCTAGTATTGTCCTTTGGTCCTTCACCAATTAGGTAGACAGACCACCCTGGGACCCAGCTCTTGTCTTCTTATTTCTCTTTTCTTCATTCCGGCCGCAGTTTACTCTCAGGGCATAGCAAGCGACCAGTGAGTTCCTACGTAGCCCCTTCCCTCTCACATAGGGAGAGGCATGTGAGAAAGCCCACAGTTTCCTCTCGGGGGTAATGAGTCGTGACTTGCTCTTTGAACCTCTCAGGGAGAAGGGGCCTGTGTGTCTGGATCCCTGAGGGCCGGATACGGTACTGGCTGTCCAGAGACCTCTTGTTGGGTATGCAAGTGACTTGGGGGATAACCGGTCCTTCTCCTCGTGAACGTGTTCTGCGCTGATGAGACTCGGTGGGCCACGGGGCTGCGGTGAATCAGAGACAGCAACGCTGCTGACAGGAATCGCACTTTCCTGACCTCTTACGCTGCCTACACTGTTTCATGTGGATGTGCTTGCGCTCCAGCCTTACTCTGTGGGTAAAATGATCAAGAGCTTGGCTAGGACCAGGTCTTCCTGCTATACCCTCTATCTATAAAGAGGCTAAGCTGTCATCCATTATCCATCATTCCCCCAAAGAAAATTCTCTTCTGAGGGGATCAGGATAAAAAAGCACTGTAAAGGAAAATCTCAATCGTTTTGGTAGAAACATCCAAGGGCATAAAGGCGACTGGCCAGGCCCTCCGCATCCCGGGACTTGGGCGATGACTCACCTACGGAGAAGTGGCCACGAAAGTAATAGTTTTTGTTTCCAGGAGCAAAGAGGTCCGCAACTTGGGTGGCGGAGTATTGCCCGCCGAACAGGCACAAGGCCAGGACTCCCAGGCTGAGCTGGTAGTAGGTTGTCAAAGGCGTGCCATCGTGCGCATCTGAGAGAGAGAGGAGCCATGTTGTACTTACCGAGGCGGGGCTGGGGCGATGCACTGTTCAGCCGGCTCCTGCTTGGCTAGAATGAGAGGGAGGCGATGGAAGGGAGAGGGCACCAGGGCAGCAGCAGCAAGCCTGTGAGATTGAGGGGCCCTTCAGGGCCCCCGAAGCCGAGTGCTTTCATGTTGTACCTGAGAAGGTATAGCACTAAAGAGGTTCAGAGACATTCGAGTTTGTCCTTCTCTGGGGCAGAGCGACCCCCACTGTGTGCAGACACCACCACTCCTCTGCCCAGTCATCTTTTGACGGGCAGGTAGGCTGCTTCTAAGAGGCCCTTGCAGCGAACGCTCTGTTACAACCGCGAGTGCGCGTGGAGCCCTGTGACACGGTGCCAAGAAGGGGAGTCGCGGGTGTGAATGGGTTTCTAGCTTTAGATGGCTGAGGAAGCTCTATACTTATCAGAAGTTTAAAATAACAAGCTAAAGGGTGAAATAGAAAAGATGAGCAAACAGGAGGGTCGGGCTTTTGTAGCTGGGAAGGAGGTCTGAGAGAGGGCAGGAGGCCGAGGGAGGGGCGAGGAAGGGAGGAACAGAAGGGAGCCTAGCTGGGGGCCTGCGCCCACCCGCTGTGGTGAGTGTAAGCACTGTGTGGTGCAAATGTGCGCTGAGATGACGGAGCAGATGCCTCCCAAATAGTCCTGAAGCACCGGGCCAGAACTAGGAGGATTCCTGCCTTCAAACCTCTCGCGCTTTTAGCAGTGAGATGGATCCTGAGCGTAACAAGCCCTGGCTGGAGGCGACTGAGAGGGCCGGAGTTGGAGGGGCTCCGTAGGTCATAGGATAACTATTGCTTGGGACTGGACATCAAAACAGCATGCGCCAGGGCCAGCACCCACGGGCGGCGTACCTTTCCTGGTCACGCAGACCTCTTGTATTGGCACTCCGTATGCTGGCGCTGCTGACACAGCTGCTGCTCGTGAGCGCACTATTTGTTCAGCTGTTTCTCACTCTTTGTGTAAAAGCCTGGCTCGTGGAGACCTCAGGATGCTGTCTGGTGTGTGTGTATGTGTGTGTGTGTGTGTGTGTGTGTGTGTGTGTGTCTGTGTAGGGAGAGCAACTTGACATGGCTGAAGATGCAGAGGAAGCCGGGAAGGCGGCCTGTGCGTGCGTTGGCTGCGACGCAGAGAGCCCAGCCAAGTGTTCCTGCCTGTGCTTCTAAGCCCGTGGAGAAGGAGACAAGTTTGTGCCAGGCCCCTGAACATTTCATCCTTACCCATATGTTCAATTTCTGCTTGGAATTTATGTTCTAGTTGGTCCAGCAGGTGATTATCATCTATGAGGATCTCATCAGGGGTGTGGCATGCGCCCAAGGCCAGTGTAACCAGAGCCAGCTGTCCCGAGCTCAAGCTGGACCCTGGAAAGAGAAGCAGCGCAGTGAACAAGGCGTGTGCCCGGGGCACGCTGCCCGCTGTCTTCCGAGTGACTCTCGCTGCCATTCATGTTCTTTCTGTCTTCTCGTCCGTGCCGTACTGAGAAGATTTTCCTGAGCCTTTTATGGCTATTCTGTTTGGATGCAAGCTAGAGCTTAGTCTTTTCCATCAAATCATGGGCTATTCTGCTAAACATGTAATTTTTATAAGAATGAAAGCAGAAGAAAAGTAGATAAACAAGATCTCGGGGTTCCCCCCCCTCTTTATAGGGTGTCATCTTGCCAGAGAGTAATAGTGGGGTTCTGTGTTCTGCTCTGCGGGTAGCACCACTCTCAGACCTCCCATAACTCTCACTGTGAGGAGCTGAGTGGGCTTGGTTTCCCTGCCCTGCGGCCGCAGTGTCCTGGATCTGCCTCTACTGCAAGCTCTCTTGGCTCTGACTACGGCCTGTGCTGTGAGCCCAGCCAGCCTGAGTGACAGAACTAACAGGTCAGAGTCCCAGCCTGCTTTTGCCTTCCTGTGTGGTCCCTGAGGGAAAATGGTTTTTAGAACCTGAAGAAACAAGTGGCATGGGACCGGTCAGATAGCTCTCTGTCACCTCGGGTTCTGTGCAGCTAGCACAGTGTGGCAGGGGTATCTACTAAGATGCCTGCTCCTTACAAGGAGAGAAAATAACCTTCTTAGGTAGGCAGATCTTTTCTTTAAGCATCTGGGGAATATGGGCCCTCACCGTTGCTTCCCACATCCTTTCTGACTTGTTCTGAGAGGGGCTGGAGTAGCGTTTGGTTCTGGATCCCAACGAGTTTCAGGGACAGCAGGGTATCGGCTGCTTGGATTCCCACGGTAGGCTTTGAATTGATCATTGTGCTCAACAGAGGGCTTAGAAGGAAGTAGCGCTCTTCCCTTACTTCTGTGGTAGCAAAAAGAAACATCACAATATTATTACGAGGTAGGTGAGAGTAGCTTTGTTTCTTCTTCCTCTTCTTCAAACACTGAGTCTCAAAGACCGAGCCTGGATGCAGACCAAGCCCAAATCCCTATTGCTTCTCTGTCGTCAGCTTTCTTTGTGGTGGTTTACAGCCTCTTGTGGTTGTTGGCTCAGCCAGTGTATGCAACAGTAGCAGCGTGTGAGAAACACACGCAGAAAATGTTAAGGCCTGGCACAATGATTCTATGGAAATATCTGGAAACACACATGGCATGGCTCTAAAGCAACTCAGGGACCTCCGGCTGTGTTGGTGGAACAAAACAGAGGTGGCTCTGGAACCCTCCCCGACTGCCCTTCCAACAAACAGTGTGGAAATCTGTGAATATTCTAGTAGCTGGTGTTCATTTAACATTTCACCACGAACTGGCAGAATATCAGCTCTGCCAGAGAGGTTTAGCATCATTCACTTGTTTTGGGTATGAAGACAGAGAGACTGTCCTTAAAGAAGTCTCTGTGATCAGAGGTTCACTTGGAATAAGAATCCATGTCTTACCTTCCAGCTGGGAATCTTTCTACTTCCTCTATGTAGGTCTTTTACCTGAACTGGATTTATACTAAGGGAATAAAGGCAAACATTCTATTTCTCATTGGTGATTGATCCCCCAGAAATGTGTCGCCTGGTTGCGCAAATGGCCAGGCGTCAATGCTGTCATTCGGTGGTGCACTCCCTATGCAGACCCCTCCAGGGAAACCCCATTCTACCGTAGATGTAACAGAGAATCCACAGTGGCCAAAGGAGGGGAGGAGAATAGGTAGAGCTAGTTATCACCGAGACTGTAAGGCTGTTTCTCCAAGGCTTTGGCTATCATTTTGAGAAGTAGCCCCATATCTCATGGTCTAGTGGGGTATAGACAAAACGATGGCCCAGCTGCCTCTGGCTGGACTCTGCTCCCTAACTGATGGCTACAGGTAAGTTAGATTAACTTCCTGGCTTAAAGCCTGTGGATAGGAACTCCTGCTTTCGAAGGGTGAGGACCGCTTATGAGCTGAGTGCTGCGCTTATTCTCCTTTCCAGCCTCACTGGAATTCCTGTCATTACACCTAGAGAATCCAGAAAATGCCCTTTCTTTGGTCCACTTTCTTTTGTTGAGGAAAATCTGAATGTGCCATTATTAGAAGGCCACAGTTTTCTCCCCCAGATACAGTACAGCAATTGCTCCTCAGACTTCATGGAAGCGTCCAGCTTGATGGACTTTCTGTACCTGAAGCAGACTTTTCAGTTCCTGGTAAACAGTTCACATCAGCTTCTGTGACCACTAAGGTAAATGCGATCTTTCTGGGCAGTGAGCCGAACTGGAAACCTTCGCAGAAATCTCCTGTCCTCAGGACCCAACAGGGCAGATGGCAGCTGAGGAGGAAGAACTGGGCCTGGCGGACTCTGTGCTTTAGCTGCTTGGATGCAAGCCTGTCTCCTGGGGTGCTGACCCCTTGCAGGCTACGGTGTGCCAGGAAGGCTGCGTGATCTTGTCCTATTTGAGTTGGCTGGAAGGTCAGTTCCAGGTTATGGACTAGTAAAGGACAAGCTGTGCCCCTGACTTCTGGGGTCGGGTGCTTTGGGGCTTTCCCCTCAGGACTTCCCATTTATGGGTGAAGATCAGGAAGTTCAGGTATAGCCTGAGTCACTCTCATACCCTGGGCTCAAACTAGACCCAGGCCTGGCCTTCCTTTCTCCAGCTGTAGTGATTCTTCTCTAAGAACCACACACACTGTGGAACCAACACATAGGTGGTGGGTGGGGCTCGGCCCTGCAGCCCCAGCCCCAGGGAAGGGCTGGAGGGAGAGGGACGGACAGACTGGAAATATCATGGCTCCATCGTGACACAAGGGCAGTTCTCATTGTTTGAAAGGGATTATTATCATTTTTTCCTGGGTAGTTACACAGGTTAAATCTGAATTAATGGATCAAACCATGGGGAAATAGCGCTCACAGCCAAAGGACAAATTGCCAGGATCCTGAGCTCTTTCTGGGATGATGAATTTTTATCATTGGTTATGAACAAAATATTCTTTTGTGATGTTGTGGTAGGTGCATTAGAGCACAATTAAACCTCGGCAAGTTGACTGCATCTGTGGTCCCTCTCAAATTGATAGGTGCTGTAGAGCTGCCTTTGCCACTTCCGGCCACCCCTGACGCCTCCCGTGTATTCCAACACGTGTTGACCTGTCCTGGGGTCTGCTCTTAATTAATTACACAGGTGGCCTTGTCACCGGCTATCAGGAGACCGTGGCACGCGACTAGCTTTATCCCACAGTGTACTCACCACATATCTTGCCGAGTTGGTTTGGAATAAGAGAAAAGAGTAGGAGTCCCCCGAAGGGGAGCAGGCGTGACTGCCCCATCTCTCCTTGGCTGGCTCGCCGGTGTTGGGGCTTGGCTTGGGGGACCGGCAGAGGGTAAAGAGAGCTCCTCCTCCAGGTTGCCTCAGCCTCTGTCACTCAAGCAAATATTGCACAAGTCCAGGAGGCGCGGTCAGTGCGTTTGCCCAAATATGGTGATACATGAGGCAGGCGTCTTGAGAGGTACGGCTCGGAGAGTGAGGAGACTTTCTCTTGGCTTCTTGCTCCAGGCTTCACGTTCGTTACTTGTTCTTAGCCTGACAGATAGATATAAATGAGCCGAATGGCTGTTTTCAGGGATGTGTCCGTCCTTTTCATTCCCTTGGCTGCATTTCATGTTTCTCTCCCGAGATGGTAGGTTGGCTGCGGCAAGGACATGAAACACCAGCAAAGGGAAGCAGAAATCCGAAGTCCGAGGAGCAGGCCGCATCAGCGAGGCTGCGGACCCCCAGCAGAACCTTTGGCAGGGTGGTTTTGACCGAAGGTTTTCTCTGAAACAGAAGATTCCCAGAGTTTCTTTCCCCAGGAGGGAAGCCAGGGAGCCATGATCAGATGTGGACTTGTGCACTGCCAGGGCAGCTGCTCACTGTTGCATGTGTGAAGTGTGCTCCATTGCAGTACCTTTAAGAATGGGTTCAGGAGCTGGGTGTGGCGGCACGCTTCTGTAATCCCAGCGCTCTAGAGGTGGAGGCATGAGAGCTGCTGCCACTTAGAGACCGGCCTGGGCTACAAAGTGAGCTGAGCGCTGGCCTGGACTGCATAGCAAGACCCTGTTGCCAAAAGACAAAGCATGGTTCCAGGGTACCGCTGACGTAGCTGAGGACACTAACCACAACGTAGGACAAGCTTGTGGCACAGTTCTCTGCTCCGGCCACATTTTCCCTGTCAGTTTTATTGGCCTTGGGGTGCTGAGAGTATACACTCCTGGATGTGCCCATGACTTTCCAGATAAGATTAGAATTTGCATCGGCCATTCCCTGAAGGAGACTTCCTTCTCCCGTGACCGCGGACATCACGAACCCACTGAGGGTCTGAACAGAGCAACAGGTGGAGGAGGGAAGGCTTTGTCCCTTTCTGCTTCCTGCCAGCCCATTTGAGCCCGGGCATCTTGTCACATCCTCTCCGGAGTGAGGTTCAGGATGTGTACGCCTTTGCAGCCTCTGGTTCTGAGGCTGTTGGACTCAGATTGAATCACGCTGGTGGCTTTCTCAGATCTTGGCTTTTGGCCAGGGGTGGATGGCACGGGGCCTCTTCGCTTTCCTGACTGTGTGAGTCGAGTCCTCATAGCTCCTCTGCTCCTTCCTTCTCACCTCTGTTCTGCTTCTCACTCTAGGAAGTCAGACTGACACAACTTTGCTACATAGCGCAATGTGCACAAGACAGACTGTCTAGGCCCAAGTTGTGGGTGTCGTGCTGTGCGGTGCAGGAGCCGAGGGGTTGCCTGGAGCTGTGAACAGCCTGCTCATCCGTGCCCTTGCCAGGAGAACTCCTTCTTCCCTGAGGAGTGAGGACAAGACATGCCTCCAGGCATTGTCACCTGCTCCCCAGGGGGTCAATGTCATTCCTGAGATGCGAACTGTTCTTCAAGACTGTGAGTAGCTTATGTCTTGTGGTGGGATGGTCTCACGCACCCCTGACCTTCTTGGACCAGCTCAGCCCCACCAAGGCTGGACCCATAGTGTCACCCTCTTTGTACCCTTTCTTTATTCATATCCTCACTTCTACCAACCTGTAGATGATTTTTTATTTTATTGTTATTATTTTTGGTTGTTATTTTAATTAAGTAAGTTTATGCAGAGTACAACGAATTCATTTTAAATCTACCATTTAATGAACTTTTAAATATACCTGCCCTTATATAACTACTACTACAATTTAAGTTTGGGAAAAGCTTAGTCATCCTCATCTCCAGCCCCCACTCACCAGACCTCCCCGAAACCCCACCCCCGTCAACCACAGATCTTTTACCACCATAGCTTTGCCAGCTCAGAGACTATAAATACAACAACACAGCTTCAACCTTTCTGCACCTTGCATATATATATATATATATATATAATTATAAATATATATCAGCATGTATTTTTGAAAATCATCCATGTTGTGGTACATGTGAATAGCTTGTTCTTCCTGTTGCTGGTAGAGAGTCGTTGCATAAACACCACAGTTTGCTTTTCCAACCCCCACGATGGACACCGGGATTGCTTCCAGTATTAGGTTATTATGGGGAAAGAGCTTTGATGAAAATTCTTGCGCAACTCTTTTTGTAAACAATGTTCTCATTTCTCTTGGTAAAATCTGTAAGTAGGGCTTCTGGGTCACAGAGGCATATATTTAACCTTATAAGAAATGGCCAGGCTGGGTGGTAGGCGAGGCCTCTCCGGGTCCTAGGCCAGCGAGACACCCTCGCTCGGAGGTCAGCGCATTTCCTCATCTCCTTGCGGGCCACCATGGTGTGGACTAAAGCTGACAATGTCCCGGGCACTTACCAGAAAGTGGTGGCTTCTCGAGCCCTCAGGAAAGTGCCGGGTTCTTCCACCTCAGCCAGAATTCTACGTCGCTTTCATCCTCGAGGAAAGCTGAAAATAAATACTCAGGAGGGAATCCAGTTTGTGTATGTTCAACTGTCGAGTGGCAAAAAGGAACTGGAGAATTCTTCAGGCTTTCCCAAAAGATGCCGGCTGGGGCGCGGGCCTGAGGGGATCGGGACCGGAAGTCAGGCGGGGATCTGAAAAAGCTGTAGATGGTTTTTTAGATTCCTTCTTAAAACTCGTGGAGCATGTCCTCAACTCCTGGTTCTCTTTCTTGGTTTCTAATACTCTCTGGACCCCACCCTGCTTAACTCCAGCTCTCTGTCTATGCTGTGTCTGGACCCCGATGGTTTGATAAAGATGTTGTCATTGGAATGTGGGTGTCCCTTAAAATCTGTAAGTGGAAACCCGAACCCCAAGGTGAGGCGATGGAGTGGGGTGGGCCCTTCAGGAGCTGCTTGGGTCAAGGAAGTGGAGCCCTCACAGTCTTAGTGTCTTTATTAAGAGAGCCCTCATGAGGACTTAGTTCCTTCCACCATGTGAGGAGGTGAGAAGAGGTATGTGTCACCTATGTCTGTCCTTGTCAGACACCCAACCTGAGGCCGCCTGGGTCTGGGCCTCCTGACCTTCCGATCTAAGAGAAGGGATTGTTTATTTATGAGAAGGACTTTTTTTTTTTTTGGCTGGCTCAGGCTTCCTTCAGGGGGTTCTGGAAAGACATGTGGAGCTGGGGATTGAACTACAGTCTCCTGCATATGACTGGGTTTGCCCAAGCAGACACTTAAACAACTGAGCTAACCCACAGGCCCCCTGATTGTTCGTTTATAAGCTGTTCACTTTATGGTCAGCAGCTTGAACAGACAAAGAGGGTGGGAGAAGAACTGTGACCCACAGTGCGGACTTTGCTTGCTGACCTCCCGCGGCCCTGCAGTGCTGACTGGCAGTCAGGCTGTCGCCCCTTATAAGGTGGCTTTTCCTATTATCTTTTTATTGATTGATTGATTGGCGGAACTGGGGATTGAACTCAGGCTCTTGTGCTTGCCAGGTGATCTATTACCCTTTAAAATGGGGTCATACATATTGTTGGTCCTCTAAGCTCTACTCTTCCAGTCTTTTTTTTTTTTTTTTTTGTCTTTTTGAGACAAGGTCTCACTATGCAGTTCAGGCTGGCCTTGAGCTCACTTCTGTAGCTCAGGCTGGTCTTGAACTTGCACCAATCCTCCTGCCTCAGCCTCCTGAGTGCTGGGAGTACAGGGGTGTGCTACCACGCCCGGCATTACTCTTCTATTCTTACCCTCTGATGGTAACGTCGAGGCCTGCTTCTCCTTCTGTGAGGTATCTACTCATGTCCTGTGCACATTTTTTGAGTGGATCTTTTATTTTGGGAGGTTCTTTTTATTGAAGCAAGGAAAGGTTTATTTAGCTCCTAATACTTTAAAATTCTTTATATAGTCTAGATATTAGTTCTCTGTCCGCAGAATAAGTCTATTAGCTTTGGCGAGTCCCAGTGTTCTCATCAGCAAATGGTCAAAAGTAATAGTTCTTATGCAGTGTGGTTGCAAGCTACAACAGGTGCCCAGCCATTAAGCACCACCACAGTGCAGGCCACCTGGATCTCTCTCACTCTGAGCACATCTATCCCCTCTTTCTTGCACCTTTCTGAAGCTGTTCTGTAGGTTTTCCTCCATGTCTTCAGTTGCTCTGCCACGGCTCCTTTGAGGTCCCAAGTTGATTCAAAACACTTCCCTTTCAGTCATTTGGACTTGGGGGAGGAGCCAGAGACCCACGGCGCCAGCGCTGTGCGCGAGGCGGGTGAGGATGCAGCATCATAGTGTCTGGACGGCAGCAGCATTCACTGCCTTTGTTATGAACCTTGTGCAGACACTCATGAACGAGGACCCCAGAACTGCTTCGGAAGGCGGCGGGAGCATTGGGACGGGCGCGCTGCCACTGAGGGGAGCATTTCGGGATGGCTTAGCTGTGACGTGTCTGTTCCTGTGACAAGCTTTCGCCTCCACAGAAGTGCATTCTTTGATCAGCCCTCACACATCTTAGTCCACAAGGAGCTGCTGTGTGGAGGCTCTGTCCTACACTCTCAGCAATGGATCATGAGTTAATGACAAACCAGCAGTGTGTCCCCGGACTCCATGAGGCTTTTTGGGGGACATCTGGACCCCAAGCACAACAGGCTTCTTTGAGAATCACTGGGTGCTTAGTAAGCAGCAAATAATGAATGGCTGCTCTTGCTCCCCTAAGAACCACCCACACAGGCCCTCTTGCGTGGGGTCTGGCTGTTGTGCTGGGGATCTCTGTCTTTGCCCTTTGTCACTCACCGAATCAACCTGTGGAGTCCTCCTGGACCCACTGCTTCTCCTCTCTTACTGTTTTGACCAAAATTATGAAACTTTTCTACACTATTGGAACACTTTCCAAATCTGTGTCCCAGCATTCACTTTCACTCCTCAGGTAACCCACCTCCTGGGGTGACATTTCTGAAACTTGGGCAAGTGTTTGTGGCAAGCAATGCCCGTGACTCGTCCCAAAGGCTGACACAACAGTTCTGCAAAGTACTGTCTATGGTCCCAAACTTAATCCTGAGGAGAGTTGACCTTGGAAGATACAAAAAATGAATGTTTTGTTATACAGGTCTTGTTTTGACTTGCCCTTGATCACCCAGCAAAAAAAAAAAAAAAAAAAAAAAAAAAAAAAAAAAGCTTAATTACAATGCATGAAACACAGAGCTAGATTGCTGAGATGAGCTTTAGGAGGCTTAGATCAATAGCCTCCAACATTACAAGCTTCACTGGTGGCCCACTGCAATTGCAGAACATTTGACTGTGTATGCATCTGCTTCCTCTTAGTCCAAAGAGAAGAATTTTCTTTTCCTTTTTTCTTTTTTTTTCTTAGCAACATCAATAGGAAGGAGGGTCATGCCCACACACTGTGCTCTGTAGAACGATTGTGAGGACAATATGCAATGTGTCAACTTTAAAAAAAAAAGAAAAAGGAAAAAAAAAAGTAATGTTTATTGAAAGTGTTAATGTTTAATTGCTAGATCAATCTTATATACCTATATCTATTAATCTAAACTGATCTGATGATGAAAGTATGTAATATAGCCATTGTTAAATTTAAATAATAAAATATTAAATCATGAAAAAAATAAATAAATTAGTAGTAAAAAAAGAAAATGCAAGTGTTGCATTTTCTTTGCAACAATGATACATCGTGGTGCTGTCATTTATTTTCTTTGCGCAGCTGAGCTTTATCTCAGAGCCTTAGCATGGAGCTATATTCAGCCCCTTTTTATGTTTTAGTTTGAGGCAGGGTCTCCCTAAGTCACTGAGTTGCTCAGACTGGGCCCAGACTTGTGATCCTTCTGCCTCAGCCACCCAGAGTGCAGGGACGACAGGGTGGCGCTTTCAGGGATGCTCAGCTATGCTGCTTTGGAAGAACTATGAGCGTTCTCATTCCTGGTTGAGCCTCAAAGGTTTCTGTGGCCCTGGAGTGAAAGCCTCGCCAGGTGCAATCTCTAGGGGCCTCTCCACTCCGGGCTTTCTTGAGCTGCAGCTGTGAAGGTTTCTGTGCCCTGGAGTGAAAGCCTCACCAGGTGCGATCTCTAGGGGCCTCTCCACTTCGGGCTTTCTCAAGCAGCAAGCATCATGTCACTGTCCTGTACATTTCCTGTTCTGGCCTCAGGTTTTCAGTTCCTCTCCTGTGCCAACTTCCTTCCTACCACAGTGTTGTTGCATTCCTGGTGTCTGGTCCCAGGCAGCTTCCTGCCTGGTTATGTGTCCCACGAATCCTTCTGTGTGGATGCCGTGTCTTAGGATGCTCGCCTTGCACCCAGGCCCATATGTCCTGTCCCCTGCTGCCTCCATCCTGGCATGCTACCTTCCCCAGAAGCACCTATGAGAACTGTGGTTTATTTCTCAATTATCTCTGTTTCTCTGCAAGACTGTGGGTTCCTCAAAGACAAAGACAGGTCTTTCTCATTCACTGTTGTGCCCCCCCATTGACCCAGCAAAATGCCTGTGATTAGGAGGTTGTCACATCGTTGCTGAAAGAAATCTCAGGTCATTATGCCAAATGATAATTAATCACACATGTTGGTAATTTCACTGAAGAAAGATCAGACATCTAGTATAGGGAAAAACTAGACACTTGAGATAGCTTGGATTTAAGTACTCACAGTCAAGTCCAACGTGGCCCATTGTTAATTAATTACAGCTGTCTAGCCACCATTTCTTGCCTCATCAAGCAGCTACGTAGAGACCAACATCGCTCTTTCTCTCACCTCTCTCCACACTCTTAAGTGCAAGTTGAGGACTGAGCCAAAGACCAAGGTCTCCCTATTAGCAGAGCAGAGCTATGAGCCCTTTGAGGGGAGGGGGGAGAGAGAGAGAGAGAGAGAGAGAGAGAGAGAGAGAGAGAGAGAGAGAGAGAGTCCAAGATAGATCATGAAGTGTGACTGAAAATATGGTAAATGCTTAAAGTTTGAAAGATTTACTACAGTAAAAGGCACATGGCCGCGAAGCCCACTCAGAACCATCCCCCTCAGTTTAGACACCCTTGTCCCATCCCTCTTGCCATGTTCTGGAGCACTTCTGTAAGTCCTCTTTCGTGAGTGTCTTTAGCTGCACGGATTCAAACCTTTCCCTTTCCTGGTCATTTTCACTTTGGAGAAGAGCAATTGTGTGGTACAGATCCAGCAAACGAGGTGCACCGGGAAAGTGCATCGTGTTTTACAAGCTGCCTTCCCCTGGATGGCAGTAGCAGCATTCACTGAGCTCTGGACCATACTTTATAGGGAAACTCAAGCAAGAGCCTTGTCAGGACTGCCTCAGAAAGCAGCCATGTGGTGGGTGACATCTGCTCCAGTCAAGGGGTAGTATTTTGAGGGGGCTCTGGCCTTGTTCCTTGCACTGTGGTATGTTTCTTTTCTTTTTTTTTTTATACATACACTCAAAAACCTTTATTTATATGTGAAAACTTAAGTGTATACACTTGGTTCTGGGTCTGTGCTTCTGCAGCAGGCAGGAATGCAAAGGCAGAGGCCGGTCCAGCTTATCTGACCCTGGAAAGCTGAGGACAGCAAGGAAGCCCAAGTTCATGCTTCAGTCTTGGCCTGGACTACGTCTCCCCACACTGAGGTTCCCACGGGCAATTTGGGTGTATCGTTGGGGCCTATAGGAACGTTCTCAATCTTTCTCATTGCTAGAAGTCCATCAGTGATTTTCCAAACACTACACGCTTCCCATCTAGCCAGTCGCACTTCAAACAGGTGATAATGAACTGCTGGCCATTTGTCCTGGGCCCACTGTTGGCCATGGAAAGTAGGCCTGGAGCACAGTGTCTGAGGTTGAAAGTTTTATCTGCAAATGGGCCCCGGTAGTTACTGGCAACTCCAGTACCATCTTCATTAACAAACTCTCCACGCTGAGGCATGAAATCCTCTGTGACCCCGTGGAAGGTGCTTCCTTTCTACCCTATCAGAACCCTACCTTTTCTGAATTCTCCAGAACAGAACTGCCTGAAATTCTCAGCTGTCTTGGGTACCACATCTACAGACAGTTTGATCTTCATGTGAGCAAGTTCCTCGTCACTGTTGCTGACACTGAAGAACACCACGAGGTTTATCAGGCTTAAATTTGTCACCTGCATGGTTCCGACCCAGAAGCACTCTGTGGTACATTGCTTAATTTGGACGTTCATGGTATATTTTGATCATACCGTTTAGTCTGAGGGGAGGGCAAATGACTGGGACTTGCTCCCACCTGGCTCCAATGATCCAGAGCATGGGAACACAAGGAGCTGAATGGATTGATGGCTTCTCTATGTAAAAGTTAGAAACCAATTGCAGAAACTCAAGGTATGTTTCACCTTCCTATTTGGACAGCCCGAATTCTATCATAATGAGCTAGAAGAACAGGTTTTAGTTGCCAATTCCCACAGCCCCCAGTCCCCTGGGATTTTGCATCCTGATAAGAATGGTGTCTGTCTCCTGCTTCCCTCCCCCACCCCCACCTGTCGCCAACCTGCTCTCCTTCGGAGCCCACTCTGAGTTGCACTGAGTGTAGCCTGTGACACTCCAGGTGCCAGACCCAAGTTCCACCCATGTCTCCATCAGCTGCTGTGGGTGCAGATCAGGGAGGGGCCCAGGCAGGCCTCTGGAGAGAGCGTCTGGCCATTTGGGCAGAGAATTCTGCAGGCTTGCGATTCAGGTGGTGCTTTGCTGGGTCTAACACATCTTCTTCCTGCCTCACCCCAGAAGGCACAGTGACTCTAAGGCCTGGTCCCTAAGCACAGTTCTTCCTCGCCAGATCAGAGGCTGGCACAGCATGCAAATGGAAATCTCTCTTTCTCTGTCTCTATGTCTCTGCCTGTCTCCGTCTTTGCCTCTGTCTCTTTCTCTGTGTCTGTGTGTCTCTGCCTCTGCCTCTGCCTCTTTCTGTTATAATGGATGGTGTGTAGAGAAAGCCAGGTCTGGGAGGGAGGCGTGACATGTGGCAGTGAGTGACAGGCACGTGTCCTCTTATGGAGAAAACTGCCCACAGCTCTGATTCCAGACCAGACACCTAGGCTGTGCCCTTTAGGGTTATCCTCTGGCCCCAGGCCTACAGGAAACAAACTTGCACAGAACAGGTTTTACATAGGGGCGAGTTCCCACAGCACAGTGCTCTGGGTCCACTCAGGATGCCATAACAAAATGACCCGAAATGGGGAGACTTAGCAGCAACAGAAGTACACTGCTCTGCGCTAGAGGCTGGGAGTCCGGGGCCAAGGCACCGGCAGATCCGGGCTCTGGCGATGGCCTGTTGTCTAGTTTGTAGTAGTCACCACCTGAGGGTCATTCCTTGGAGAAGGCAAAAGTAGGCTACCCACCCTGGATCTCTTTATGAGGGCACTAATCTTGCTTGTAAGGGCCCCACTCATGAGTTCCAATTCCCTCAACAAGTCTCACTACCACTACTTTTTTGGTTACTGGAGATCAAACTCAGGACCTTGTGCTTGCCAGGACGGCGCTTAGGCTGCTGGAAGGTTTCCTTGTTAGTCCTGCAACACTGATGTTAGGTTTTAACCAATGAATTTTGGAAGTGAGGCAGAGATGTTTAGACCACAGTAGCAGCATATCAGTGCACAGGAAATCCATTAAGAGAAAGTCTTTTATTATATGCTTAAAAAATTAAAAACAGGAAGATCCTTCTTCAAAAGGGCTCAGGAAGCTACAAGGAGCCATCTTGTTAAAAATCAAGTCACTTAAAACATTTAAAAGTGAGATAAGCTGGATCTGGCTGCTTCAGAAAATGCAGGTGAGGAAAGAGCAGCTACGTAGCTTTTAAAACAGAGCTCTTGACCTGCAGAGAGAAAGCTCAGCGGATGACTTGTGGTCTGCTTGGGGAGCTGCTGCGCTGCTGGCCAGGAGCTGGCTGAGGATCTTCGTATCTAATACTCATGAAACACACGTGCTTTCAAGTCAGAAAAAAAAAAAAAAAAAAAAAAAAAAAAAAAAAGACAAGGGTCAGAAACTGCTGTCATGTGGGTTTCTTACCTTTTGTCTCCAGAGGACTACTATTCTTAAGTCTCCGGTGCAGATGTGGCGGGGAGGGGGGAAGAGAGAGGTGACACTTGGGGTCGTGTTCCCACGGAATTACACACAGGCTCTGGGTCTGCCCCGCGACGCGTTTCCGGCCTCCTCTTCATTAGGAATCTGGCAGAGACCTGCAGTGTGCCTTTGTTCAGTGTGCCATGCACAGAGCACCTCAAACTTGGAAAACTTCTCAGTTCACCACTCTCTTTTCGCAATTATTTTGTTTATTTCTGTGGAACTGAGGATTGAACTCAGACCCTTACCCTTGCCAGGCAAGCGCTTATTCTACTTGAGCTATCTCCCCAGCCCCTTGGCAGTTATTTTAACTGGCCAATAAAAGACAGCATATATCACATTCTGCATGATGTTCTGGGATATTTGTACACTGCAGAATAGCTAGCAATAGCTCGTCCCCTCCTGACATCACTGCATGCAAAGTTCGAAACACCTGCATGTCTGCCGGAGTTTAGAATTTCCCCCCACAACCGTTGCAGAGGGAAGATCCACTTACGTAGGCAGTTTGCTCCCGGTAGGGACACTAGCTCTTTCAGGATGGATTCTGCATCTTAGCTACTTCTAGGCAGGGACTTTCAAGGGCTGCTTACACCACCATTCTTGGGTTTTGGTGCTGACATTAAAGGATTTGTGGGCTGGGGGGTCCTGCTCAGCGACTCAAGCCCCTGCCCGGCAAGCACAAGGCACCGAGTTCGACCGCCAGTGAAAAAATAGTTTTTCTATTTAAAATTCTCTTGGTGTTTGTTTTGGCCAAGGTATTTCACTAGCGGGTCATGATCCAAGGCTGCTGAGGGACAATCTCTGCCGCAAGTCTCTTTTTTCCATTAATATCAGACCGACAAGCAGGGCCGTGAGGCCAAGTTTCTACTAAACAAAGTGTGCACTTTTCAGACTGTGTATCAGTGTTGTGGTTTATGTCTAGTTGTCCCCCCAAAGCCTCATGGAGTCACTGGGCGGAGACTTCTAGAGTTTGAGACTTGATCAGTGATCCCTGGGATTATGGGTTTTAGTACTGGTGGGATTATGGGTATAGCCTAAGGCGGGGGCTAAGGCAGAGAGCCTGCATGTAATATAAAGAGAGACAGAGAGACAGACTAGAGCTGTTGCTTTTGCTCTTCTGCCCTGATTGATTGGCTGCCTCAGCCGCCATTTTGCTGCTGTTCTGCCGCCTTGAACTGGATGCTCTCCACCCTGCTCCACTCAGCCTTGGGCCAACTGAATATGGACTGAAACCTTCACAAACTGTGAGCTAAATAAACCTTTCCTTCCTTCATTTTGAGTGTCGGGTATTTGTCCCAGCAACGAGCAAAAAGTAACTAAAACAATCAGAAATTGTACAGTCTCACTGTGAAGTTGTTTTTGATATTCTAGAACACACTTGGACAGCATAAATGTGTATATTTAAAGAGATCTCACCTGAAGTCTATAGCTTGAGGTCTTTTTAGCACTTGTACTTCTTTTATTTTTCTAGGGGAGGTATTCTGTTCCTTATGTGCTGTGCTGTTTGCAATAGCTGCATGATGCCTCCTAAATGGAAAGAAAGAAACCCTGTAGGGGTCTGCTGTCCGCTCAGGCACCAGTGCTGGAGGCTTGGCTGCAGGTCTGTGGCCTGTGCTTGCCCTTCCTGAGCTTGCCCTGGTCTCCGCCCCTTCCCTTCCAGCCCGAGGAAGGCACCGTGAAGTGACGCTGTCCTATTCCCACTTTGAGGGCTGGGTTGTAAGCTGAGCATCCAAGCCGAGGGAGTGCTACGTCAAGGGAGGCCTCCCTGACACCTCCACAGAGCTGCTGAGCCAAAGACACTGAGCAACGGCCGATGGCCTTTGGCTACCATTAATGGGGGACATCCAGCAAGCTTCTAGGCCTCCCACCTGTACGTCACGAAGACAGAACGTGAAGCTTCTTAAGGCCAACATATTCGTTGGCTTCTCTTCTCCTCTTGGCCTGAAAGTTCACAGTAATGAAACTGTCTGCTCTCGCCACCATGTTATTTCAGGTCTTTAACAGTCCCAATTGGCTAAGAGATAATCAGTGCTAGAATGTGGACCTTCATGAGGACGAACTGGATCCTCAGCAGAAGAGCTACGAAGCAGGGGGCGAAGCAGTTCATCTCCACATCTTCCACACGGTTCTGAGCCGCTGTGGACAGCACCGGCCGCTGCGCCCCATGTGCGCCTTGAACTCCACACTGCTCCCACCCTCTCCATGGGGCATCGCATTTGACCCTCAGCCCAAATGCATGCAAAAGGCATTAGCATTTCACTCTAAAGATCAGGAAATGGAGTTTCCTTTCAGTGACTGCCTTAAAGTCACAGAGCTGAAAGATGGAGACCACGGACAAACATAATGTCAAGCGAATAGGACGTGCATGGGGCTGGGCCCTCCTGGACACGGACTCATCACCCAGGCTGGCCACGGAGCAGTGGCTCAGAGGGCCCAGGAGGGGCTCATCGTGGCACACTCACCTGTGCACGACGCACACAATCCTCTTGGTGCCATACAGGTCCATCAGCGAGGATATGAAAATGATGTCAGTCTCAAAGACGAGCATGTTTCCCAGGAGTACCTGAAATGACAAGGGGGTGTCAGAGTTGGCGTAAAGATCTTGCCTGGGCCCAGGGGCCCAAGAAGCCACTCTCCTGTGTGGCCTTGCTCACAAGAAGAGGCTGAGAAGCGAAGGCCAAGAGGCCTGGGAGCACACACACTTGCCACAGGATGGGCCTCCCAGGAGGCCACTGTAGTAGTACATGCCACATAAATGTTGTATCCGAGCTATTGTTCCTTAGCACCAAGAATTTAAAACTCTTGCGAAACTTTTCTGTAGATTTCTTTGTAAGGCCCTGAGATACTGAACACGGCCTTCGAAAGTCAGATGAGTAAAAATATAGTGCATTTAGCTACGAAGAGTATGTTAATCTGGTTGTGCAGGTTTCAGAAATACCATATGGCTACCATTTGGGCAATGCGAAAAACGTACAGCAGACACATAAATTTTCCCATTTTTATCACCTGGAAACTACCACTAAATTTTTGTATATGTTCTATCTTGAATATGCATTTGAAATGATCAAAACTCCACTGATAGCTCTGGCCACATCTGATGCTCACTAATATCCTCACATTTTATATTATGGCATGAACATTGCATTGGCTTCTATTTCAAAAAAGCTTAAAGGCTTTGTTTTGGAAATATTAAATGAAAATAACTAAATTTAAGAGAAATGATGCTTCCTTTAGGGTTTCTAATGGGAGGTTCAAAGGAAAGTGATTAGATTTGCCTAAAGGCAACTCACTCAGAAGGGGCTTATGAACTGCCCATCTCTGTCCTCCATCTGGTGACCTCATTCTACCTGTCTTGGTCCCTAGACAAGAAGGGGAACCAGAGTCTCCAGTGTCTGGGATGACACCATGTCAGAATTTTGAAAATGTCAAGTGGGACAACCCTGAGATGACCCTGAAGTTGCCTGTGCCACAAAGGGCTGGCTGCTTCCAAAGACTCAGCACTTCCAAAGTGCTGTGCATCTGTGTGGCTGGTGCTGCTGCTCCAAGCCTTCCACCTCCACATCAGGCCAGAGGCCAGGGACCTGGGGCTCTGCTCGCTGTGGGCTCTCTGCCCCGGGGACCTGGCATTCCCTTGTAGGGTGAAAGCAGCCAGCGACACCCAGCAAATGCGTGAACCTGCATGAAAGTATTCTAACATTTCATTTACAGTCGTTGAAATCTGAACTCTATATTCCTTCCTTCACCTATCTCGAAACACGATCCCTATCATTTTTCTATTCTTTGGATGTATGAACAGCATTCTTACTTGGGTGACGACGGTGACAGGCCAGATTGGGGCTGCAGCTGGATGTGCGTTGTTAAATTAACAGAATTTTAAAAAGCCCATTTTCTTAAGTGAAGACAAGTTCCGCATCTTACTGAGAAACTGATAAATGATGATGTGATATTGTGAGCTCCTTTATCACCTTTCGTGGCCCATGGAATAGTTGGCAAAATCAGATTCACTTATTATCAGAAAGGAAGACCCTCCCCAACCCCCGGCCTGAAGTACATGAGCCCAAAGCTCCAAGAAGCTCGCGTTAGGCCAGTAGCTAAATTACCTGACGCCTGATGCCACAGTCACTGGTGCGGTACATAAAGTAGTAAAATTCTCCAACGGCTGCAGATATACGACACATGGTTCCTAGAAACAGCTCGTGCGGGTGTATCACGATACCATCGCCAAGGGCAAATGCGCTAACTTTGACGAAGATCCAGGACGGGGTGCAACTGACATACTCTGTGGAGAGGGCGGAAAGCGAGCGTTAGATGGCACAGGTGGCGCGGAAGTGCGGGACATTCAGTACGAGGTTCTCCCATTCGCAGAGGATAAGGTCCATGTGGGTTTCTTATCTCAAGATACTCATCGTCTGCTCGTGCTCAAGAGCGGCCCGGGGGAATGCCCTATGTGGGTGAGAACCGGCCCGTGTGGTCTCTGCTCCACCCGGAGACCTCCACGATAGCCCTGCTGCTAGCTGCAGCGGCCTGCAGCGCGCCATTCCCCGCTGAAGCTCCCAGAAAGCAAGACCTGCGCGCCAACCTTGGCGTGTGTGTTTAATCTGGGTCTTTGCTGGGGCTACACAGTTCCTGGACGGAGCTAGCACTCCCGAAGCTAGGATGGTAAGGGTGCGGGGGGGGGGCGGTTCCGAAGAGCAAAAGCAGTAGCCTAGCTCGGGTTGCTTGGGGGCGGGGTGCAGGGGACAGGTGCGCCCTGAGATCTCGCAATAACTAAGGAAAAGCTGCTGGCATCAGCTCTGGCTGAATCCCGCCTGCTGGAAGACAGGGGAACCTATACTCACTGCATTTATCACCTGCTATTTTTAAATACACGTTTTATTCTGCATGCCGATGGCGGACAACATGATATAAAGATCCACATACACTGCCAGGCTCCTGGAGCAGAGCAGAGCAACAGAGCCTCCCATGGCCACCCCTTCGGGCCTGGCGGGGACAGCAGCTGCGGTCTGATCATTGAGACTTCCTGAGTGCGCGGTCGGCTGCAGCGCTCGCGCCCTGATTGGATCCTCCATCTTGCCCACGCCACATGTCTGCTTAGCGTTCTGTGACCCGCCACCTTCGCGTGCCTTCCTCAAACGAAACGCTTAGTGGGTTATGCTATTCCTTTTTTTTTTCATGCTACTCTTTCAGTTTTAGTTATTTTATTTTTCATTGCATTTAATAAGAAACAACAGTGTTATTCTATTCCTCAACATTAGAAAATCATTTCACTTACAAGTGAGGTCAGGCTGCTCGTCTTTCTAGGCTTACGTTTCTTGGCAGTGTGTCCTCTCAGCCGCCCCACCCTGCGGGAAGTGTGAGGCCCTCCGTAAGCGCTGAACGCTGTGCCCCGTGCTTACGGACAGAACCAGAGGGCTTCCAGAAAGAGCTTGGGTGCGTGTGGACGTAGGGCTAGGGAGGGAAGAGGTAATTTGGTAAGATTCCCAGCCCCATCTGAATCAACGGTGCTACTATATTGCCTGAGATAAAATCTGTGAGAGAAGGGGAGGGGGGAGAAGAGGAAAGGGAGGAGATGGGAGAGGGGTGGGAGGCAAGGGAAAAGGGTGGGCGCAGGGGGGCAAGGATTTGTAGAAGCACGCATTTTGCTTTAGATGCAGTAATTTTAGCTTGTCTGGACATCCAAGGTAATTATCTTTAATAGGGAGCAGAGCTCAAAGGCCTTATTTCCAAGTGGAGAGAGCTGTGGTGATTTAGCACAGAGCCGATTATCACCTTGAACCCATGCGTAGGAGAGAACGGAAGGATCGGGCCACATCTTCCGACTTAGTTTTGACAACTGCAAACATCAAGTGACTTCACCTGGAATCCCAGTTTTGGACAGGAGCAGGCCACGAGCTTTTTACTTAAATTTACTGCGGAGCCGTCTTTAAGGCTCGTGGCAAGCTCGAGGTCTCTGGCTACACTTGCACAGCTGAACTTCGTGGGAGATGGGCTGGAGACTCTTTGGTCTGCACCTTACTAGGCACTCAAGGTGTTCTCTAGTGAGAATTCTTCAAGAACTACCCAAGGGGCATGGAGCTCGGCTTTGTTAGAGTTCTAGTTTTTAAAGAACATAAAATTGTTTTTCAAAAAACATTGGAAATGGTACAAAATTTCATTGAACAAAGTAATAGGATTTCAACAAGGGCTGCTGTATTGCATGATGTTATCTTCAAATTAGGTGTTTAGGCTACCACGCATAAACCTGGAAAACTGGTTAAAAACAAAACAAAGTAAAAACATTATAAGAAATTAAAAGAAAAAAATGAGAATAAAAAAATTTAAGCATTAACTTCTATCCAAAGACCAGGACAAGTCAGAAATACAACTATCCAAACTATCCTGCCTACGCACATAAATCCATCTTTTCCCTTCTTTCTTTCGTCCCCTCCTTAGCATAGTTTTCTTGTTCCCACTGAACAGATTCTTTCCCTTTCACAGTCTCTATTGCACCTTTCTGATTGTATCTACCCTTTCCGGTTCTCACACTAGTGAGCCAACAGTGTTTATACACGTGGGTCTCATTTATTTCACCAACACAGTCTCCAGGCTTTGTTAGAATTCTGAATCAGTCTCCAAAAGCTGGGAGATGCTGTTTCCTTAGAAATGAGCCCTGAAAACATTTATGCGGCTGTCCCTAAGTGTGTATCTCCAACAGCTGCCTGGGAAGGCAGACTTCATCTTGGCAATGTGTAATGACATAACCGTGGCCTTCTTGTCAGAATTTCGGGGAAATATTCTTTTTTTCAAAAGCTCTTAGCATTTTGTTTTACTAAGCCGAACAACAAAGCTTCCTTGAGCAGTCTAGGGAGAGGTAAGCTTTGGAGGGGAACTCTCTAAGATTTAAATCCCAGCATCATTTTCCACAGGGGAGTGGAAGAGAACCCTTGCATGCTAGGGGCACGGAAACCTCTTCTGTCTTACCAGTCCGCCCCACTCTCTTAGAGCATGATAGGGTCTTCAAGGGAGAAGGGCCTAGGGAAGACTCAGATGACGCTGGTCAGGTCGGGTCGGGACAGAACGCATTTCAACATCAGCCACTGAGGACGGACTGTTAATTGTGGCTCTTTAGATACCGAAACACGCATGTAGGAAAAAGCCAGCGAACAAATGTGAGTATCGTTAGTCCCCACTCACATTTGCAGCAAGCAAGCGAGGGCTGTACTGCTGAGCTCTCACCGCTAGCCGTAGGCCTTCCAGGTGACCGTCACCCCTCTGCGACTTTTTAAGTACCTGATGGCTCTCCAGGGCAAGTCTGAATCAGAGAAAACAGAAGCAGCAGCTTTCCCAAGGTCAGGAAAACCTCCATCTTGCTAGAGCACAGGCGGAACCTAGCGAGGAGCAGGAAGTGGCGAGTGCACCACCTGCCCACTGTTGTAGCTTAGGAAGCCCCGCAGATGTTCACAATAATGCATCCTCGCTCGCTCGAGGGCGGCTGGGAAACAGCCTTTCTCATTACAGACCCAGCCTCCAAAGACCCAGCGGCATGGCAGGTGCTTGGCATCAGGGAGGAGCGAGAGTGAGGGCGAGTGCGTGATTCCACGGGCGTTATCTTCCGTGGACCCCTCATAGGCCACAGGACCTAATTGGGGCTTTATTTCTTACCGCTGTAGAATGACTGAATTTCAGGGGGCTGGGTCAGGTTGCCGAGTGGGCTTTTGTTTTTCCTTCACATTTCAATTTCTGTGTAGCCATACTTCTAGGTGGGGGGTGGCAGTACAGATACAAATGTCTTCACTGAACATGTGTGAGTGACCCCTAAAGCAAGCCTCGGAGACTAGGTGGGGCAGGATGATCATTTTCTCTTCATGCTATCACTGCAAGGCAGCCTTCGCCAGGGCCTAGTCTCTTGTTTCATTGATTGATCAATTAGTTGATTGATTGTTGAGACAGGGTCTTGCCAGGCAGTTCAGGCTGGCCTCGAACTCAGTCTCCTATGTGCTGGGATGACAGGGCCTGCTACCACGCCCAGCTAGGCTAGTTCTTGGGTAAATATTGGGAAACGCTCAGTGCTAAAGTAGAATTCCTTTTTCACCTGGAAATCCTAGTACATTTTGTAAAAAATCAAGAGCTCATTGCAAAAAAAAAAAAAAAAAAAAGGCTCTTCTTTGGTTCCCAGGCAGCATGCTCTTTCAGCAAGAAATCCTTTGCTGGAGATCAGAATGGCACACCAGAATGACCGGCAGTTCTTGCTTAAAGTTTCAGGACACCGGCTCCTCTCACCAGGAGTTCTGCCTCGGTGAACGTGGGGCAGAATCCACAGGATTCTGCGCAGGAGTTGCTGATATGCTCCCAGTTAAGCCCAGGACTGTTGGCCGTGGCTTCATAGCTGCTTGATTACGATGGGGAAATGCAGACTGCTCTTTATGTAGATGACCATCAGTTCTATCATTTGTTTAGGGTGGACGGGTGCACGACTCTGTTTTCTAGTTTGCTAATAAAGAGATGCACAGTTCTTGTCTGTATTTTAGAGATGTTTTCCTACCGTTCATAGCCTAATCAAATGCCATAATTGATTTCATCCTTGAAGACAGGATTTTTTTTTTTTTTGCCTTTGAATTTGTTCTCTGAAAAAAAGGGTAGAAGTAAAGAAATGGGGATAATAAACACCTTTGGAACTATTATTGTTCAACTCTTGTGCACCCCACGGGGAAGTTTGGCAGTGTGTGAGATGATGATGGAGTGCTGGCCCCGATGAAAACCTAGGCTTTCAGCCCGTCTTGTTTCACACGAACAGCACACATGGGCAGCACCTGCACCCCAAGTCAGGTGTGTGACAGCACCTAGGGCGAGGCTGTGAGTGGAGGGGCGCAGCACCTGCACCCCAAGTCATGTGTGTGACACCACCTAGGGCGAGGCTGTGAGTGGAGGGGCGTCGTGAGTCGCCTTCTCCGACTGCATGCAGACTTCCACAGGCAGGGGCACGTTGACTCTTGATGGGTATGAGCCCACCCTAGGCTTGAGGCTGGCACTAGGTGGCTCTGTGAAGGACTGCATGACTCACTGCCAGAGCACGCAACTGAGATTCCTCCAGTGACAGTGTGGCTCTCTCTCTCTGTGTCTGTATGCCTGTCTTTGTCTCTCCCATTTTAGTTTTTGAGCCAGAGTGTCGCTCTGTAACCCATGCTAGGCTTGGACTTGTGATCCTCCTGCCTCAGCCTCCTGGGTGCTGGGATGGCAGATGTGAGTCGCTGTGTCTAACCCAGGGTTTCCAAAGTTACAGCAAGAGTCATACTTAGACAGGCCAAATCCCAGAAGGCCTAGGAACCCAATTTTTAATATAGATGTCTGGAGCAAAACTGAAGAGCGCAAATGACTTAGACAGTGAGGCTGGCACATTTCTGGCCCTTGGGAGGCTGAGGCAGGAGGTTGCTGCAGCACAAATTCAAGGTCAGCCTGAGCTAATCCTGTTCAAACCAAACCAAACCATCCCTAAAAAGCCCAAGAGGAAAGGATAAAGGGGAGATAGTACTGATGTGATATTTCAGAGGAGAGCTTGGAAAGGGAAACAAAGTGATAAATTAACTATGGATAAAGTGGAAGCACAGAACAACCACCTGACCAGTGTGTGCACAGGTCGGATCTCTTGGCCTTCACCCCACCCCGCCACTGGAACTCTGCCACTACCCACAGCTTGTGACTGGTGGGCACGTAGGCAGGAACACTAGGCCTGCACCACCTCTGGGTCACTGGAACTTGTACCTCACCCAGAACCCAGCTCCAGCATGTGCTTCAGAGCCCTGCAGCAAAATTTGCTGCAGCGAGGCTAGGGGTCAGACCCTACCAGCTAACCCAGGAGCTGAGCATCTTGCCAGAGGAGCACAGCAGACTCTCCTCCAAAAGCTGCACTAGGAAGAAACTGAGCACAGCAGCCAGACACAGCCAGGCACATCTGGACAAGATAAAACTTGGTAGATCCGGGCCCAAATTTTAGTAGGGGCTAACAGCATAACTTCACCAAACTTCTGCACCAAAGGTCAGAGATCACTGCTATACAGAATGATACTGACAAGGAGCAAAATGCAATCTCAGGTCCTGAGTCCACCTGGAACAAATACAGGAGACACTACCATAGAAGAAAATGAGAATCACGCAGCCAAAATTTCTAAATTAGTAGCATCTGAAGTAAACAAACAAATGCACAAATGTATAGAGGAACTCAGATAGGAGATAAACTCTTAAGGAAAAAAAAAGAAATCTTTGAATTACTAGAGTCTGAAGTAAAAAAAAAAACACAAAAAACAGCTGCAGAAAAGCATAGAGTGAATCACATCAGAAATAACCTCTGAAGTAGAAGGAGACATCTCTAAATTAACGGTATCTGAAGTAAAGAAACAACAGCAGAGAGGCAGAGAGGAAATGAGAGCAGAAATAGTCTCTAACGTAGAAAAAGAAAGGATAACTATAAAGAAAGACTCACTGAATGCCTCTAAAGAAGCCATTGATAAAAATTAGAGGAGAATAGAAAAATGATGGAATCCTTGAATGAGCAATATAAGGAAGAAATAGATCACATGAAACAGATTCAAAGAGAAATACAAGAAAACAAAATCTCCATCGCAAGCTGGCAATACCATATGAGTGAAAGTGAAAACAGGGTTTCAGACCTTGAAGACACAGTTGCAGTTAGTGAGAAGGTAAGAAAGGATCTCTTAAAACAACCAAGATGCAGGAAAAAATAATTCAACATCTGCAAGATGATGCAAAAATGAACAATGTGAGATTAATAGGAACCAATGAGAAAGGAGTCAACACAAATGATATGAAAAGAATACAAGCAGAAGTAATAGCAGAAAACTTCCTAAATTTGAGAAAACAATTGGACAGTCAGTAACGGAAGCTTACAGAACTCTAAATAACATCAACCCAACTAAAAAAAACATCCAGACATATAATAATAGTCAAGATCCCAGAAATACAGGAGAAGAATAATATACTAAAAGCCGCTAGAGAAAATACACAGATCACATTTAAAGGAAAACCATCAGAATAATGGCAGATTTCTCTTCATAAACCATAAAGTCAAGAAAAGCATGGAACAGAGTGCTTCAAGTCCTACATGAGAACAAATGCCACCCCAGACTGCAATACCTCGCAAAACTATCAAGTATGATGGAGAAGTGAAATGCTTTCATGACAAGGAACAACTAAAGAATTTTCATGATGTCAAAGCCAATCCTCCACAGACTACTAAAAAATGTTTTAGGGAGGGACCAAAATGGCCCAAACTCTACAAATGAGACCATAAAGAACACACTATAAACTGGGCGTGGTGGCTCACGCCTGTAATCCCAGCACTTGGGAGGCTGAGGCAGGAGGATTGGTGTGAGTTCGAGACCAGCCTGGGCTACAAAAGTGAGCACAGGACCAGCCTGAACTGCATAGAGAGACCCTGTCTCAAAAAGACAAAAAAAGAAAAAAAAAAAAAAAAAAGAACACACTATACAGGGCAGGAGAACACATCAAATTAAATAGGAGAAAAAGGAGTAAAGAGTAGTAAGTAAAAGACATGTCACTCATAAGTGAATACATTTCAATTACAACCATAAATGTAAATGGACTCAATTCTCCACTTAAAAGAAGTAGACTGGTAGAGTGGATAAAGAAGCAGAATCCAACAATATGCTGTATACAAGAAACACAATTCATAAAGAAACTCATAGGCTAAAAGTTAAAGGACTGAAACAATACTACATGCCCTAGCACCAAAAACAAACAAACAAACAAACAAACAAAAACCGGAGTAGCAATCCTGTTTGCAGACAGTATAAACTTTAAACTAAGATTGATCAAATGAAATAAAGAAGGACACTACATACTGGTTAGGGGAAAAATTCCAGATGAAGAGGTAACACTCTTAAATGTGTATGCAACCAAAATGGGAGAACCAAGTTATATAAGACAATTTTTTTTTGTCTTTTTGAGACAGATTCTCATTATGCAGTTCAGGCTGGGCTTGACCTCACTTTTTAAGCCCAGTTTGGTCTTGAACTCACACTGATCCTCCTGCCTCAGCTTCCTAAGTGCTGGAATTACAGGCATGTGCCACCATGTCTGGCTAAGACAAATCTCAATAGATGTGAAAAATCTAATATCCAATACTACAATCTTAACAGGAAACCTTAACACCTCTTAATCCCAAAAATATAGGTCAAGCAGACAAAAAAATTAGCAAAGAAGTAGCAGACCTGAGCCAGATCTTGGAAGACCTGGACTTAGTGGACATACACAGAGTATTCCACCCAGCCACTTCTGAATAGACATTTTTTTCAGCTGCACAGGGGACGTTTTCCAAAAGAGACCACATAGTAGTGCATAGGTCATGCTTAAGTACATGCAAGGAAACAGAAATTATCCCGTGCATATTATCTGACCACAGTGCAGTGAAACTGGAAATAAACGACAAAATAAATAATTAAACCCCAAGAAATACATGGAAATTAAACAACACCCTTCTCAGCACCCAGTGGGTTACAGATGAAACTAAACAATATTTACAATTTAATGAAAATTCAAGCACAACCTGCTGCAATTTATGGGATGCAATGAAAGCAGTTCTTAGAGGGAAATTTATAGCTCCAAACTCATACATTAAGAAAAGAGAACAGAAACAAATAAATACTCTTACACAGCACCTAAACTGACTAGAAAAGGAACAGCAAACGAAACCCAAACCCCAAAGATAGGAGGAAATTATAAAGATTACAACATAAATTAATTTAAGACAAAAACAATACAAAGAATTAATGAATAAAAAAACTGGTTCTTTGAAAGTTTAAATAAAATTGATAACCCCCTAGGTGACTTCATCAAAAAGAGGAAAGAAAGAACTCAAATTTAAGCAATAAGGAATGAGAAGGGTGAAATTAATACAGACCCAGCAGAGATTCAGAGGATCATTAATAGCTACTTTGAGAATCTTTACTCTCACAGAACTGAAGACACAGATGAAATGGACAGAGTCCTAGAAAGGTACGAAATACCAAAACTGTATCAAGAAGATATAAGAGCTCTCAATAACCCAATAATAGCCAATGAAATACAAAATGTAACAAAAAGCTTATTGACAAAGAAAAGTCTGGGACCTGATGGGTTCACTACTGAAATCTACAGGAAATTTACAGAAGGCATAATCCCAATACTCCTCAAACTCTTCAATGAAATGGAAAAAGAAACAATCCTTCCAAAATCATTCCTAGAGGCAAGTATTACACTGATACCTAAGCCAGTGTGAGAAGCAACTAAAAAAGAGAAGTACAGGCCAATTTCTCTCATGAGCAGAGATGCAAAAATCCTCAATAAAATCCTCTCCAATAGAATACAGCAAATCATCAACAAGATTATACACTATGAACAGGTAGAATTCATCCCAGGGATGCAAGGGTGGTTTAATATATGCAAATCTATAAATATAATACACTGTATCAATAGAGCCAAAGCCAAAAATCACTAAGTCCAACACTCATCCATATTCAAAGTCTTACAGAAAATTGGAATAGAGGGCCTCTACCTCAATCTGATAAGAGCCATCTATAACAATCCAACAGCTAACATAACTCTAAATGGGAAAAAGCTGAAGTCTTTTACTCTCAGATCTGGCACAAGACAAGGATGTCCTCTCTCACCGTTCCTATTCAATATAGTTCTGGAGTCATTAGCTACAGCTACTAGACAAGAGAGAAATCAAAGGAATAAGAGTAGGTAAAGAAGAAGTTAAACTATCATTTACAGAGGACATGATAATCTACTTGGAAGACTCAAAAAATTCCATCAAGAAGCTACTAGAAAAATATGCAAATTCAGTAGCATAGCAGGATACAAAGTCAACACACAAAAGTCAATGACATTCCTCTACACAGTTAACAAACACACTGAGAGAGAGAAATTAGAGAAACAATACCTTTTATAATAGCATCAGAAAAAAAAAATGAAATGTTTAGGAATTAACCTAACTAAAGAAGTAAAAGATCGATTTAGCCGGGCGTGGTGGCGCATGCCTGTAATCCCAGCACTCGGGAGGCTGAAGCAGGAGGATCAGTGCGAGTTCGAGACCAGCCTGGGCTACAAAAGTGAGCTCAAGGACAGCCTCAACTGCGTAGCGAGACCCTGTCTCAAAAAGCCAAAGGGGGAAAAAAAAAAAAAAAGATCGATTCAGTGAAAACTACTGTACTCTAAAAAAAGAGATCCTAGAGGATTTCAGAAAATGTAAAGATATTCCCTGCTCCTGGATAGGAAGAACCAA
>PVJA010002054.1:0-18946 GCA_004027025.1 Myocastor coypus
ACACACTGCACTCTATAGAATGATTGTGAGGACAATATGCAATATGTCAACTTTCAAAGAAAAAAAGGGGGAAAAGAAAAAAAAATAATGTGGATTTAGAAAGGTTAATGTTTAGTTGTTTGATTAATCTTATATACCTATATGTATTAATCTAAACTGATCTGATGATGAAAATATGTAATATAACCATTGTTAAATTTAAACAATAAAAGAATTGGAAAAAAAAAATAAATAAAACCACGATGGAGATCAGTATAGGGATTGCTCAAAAAACTAAAAATTGAAATTCTTACTCAGTCCAGATATTCTCCTTCTAGGCATCTTCCCAAGAGAATTAAAGACAACAAATTATAGTGACAAGTGCATATCTGCATTCAGAGCAGCACAATTTATAAGAGTTGCGTCTCTGAAGAGGCCTACATACCCATATGAGATGAGCGGATTAAGAGAATACAGTAATTATGGGCTAAGGGGATAGCTCGGTGGTCTAAGTGCCTGCCTGGCAAGCACAAGGACCCAGGTTCAATCCCTAGTACCACATGTTGTGGTGACCCCAGGACCCTGGGCCCACTCGGTGGCCAGCAAAATCAGATATGGTGATGCAGGGCTTTGATCCCAGTGCTGGGGAGGCTGAGACAGGAGGATCACTACGAGTCTGAGCTGTGTAGCAAGACCCTGAGCCACATAAATAAATAAATAAATATTTAAAAAAGGAAATATGATATTTATACATAGTGGAGAACTATTCTTCCATAAAAAGGATAAAGTGGGTAATTTTTTGGCAAATGGGTGCATCTTGAGATCTAAATATTAAGTGAAATAAATAAGATGTACAAGCTAAAATACTGCATAACTTCTCACATATGAGAAACTCAAAGTATGAATATTGAAAAATAAAAGAGAAACAGTAAGAAATGAGATAGCTGGCCTTTGCAAACAGGAGGATATAGAAATGGGGGCAGGGTAAAACAAATTAAGACATGTTAAGTACATATACCTGTTCCTTGAGATGTATGCACACTCTATGTCCTACTCAGGTGCTAATTGTGGCCGCCAGAGTGGCTCAGTGCGGCGCGCTTCCCTAGCATGTGTGAGGGTCAGTGTTTAATCTTCATACTGCAAACAACAAAAGGTTGAGGTGAATACCTTCTCTTTGGATCTGAGAAGGCCTGTGACACCACGTGGCCTCCAAGGCCAGGTCACCCAGAGGCCACGTGCATTCTCCTCACTGGGGCCCTGAGCTACCATGTGGGAAGGTCGTTGGCTCCCATGCCGCAAAGGCAGCATCTGGACACAACCGTGAGCGCACGTGGCCTCTTCCTACTTCCCAGGCCTGGACTCTCCCAGCTGAGGCCCCAGCCATGCCTGCTGTGGGCCCTAAATCCCCACAGTGCTTCTGTGAACCAAATTAAGTTTCAAGCTACTGAGTTTTACAGTGATTCATTACACAGCAAGAGTACCCGACACAGATGCTATACTCTGCTTTGCTTGCTTTCTCTGATTGGTACCGGTTGGAATACGCAATGATTACTTTGCGCATGTCCAGGAGTCTGCACATGCGCAGAACACATCCTAAGTTCCTTCACCCCCTTCCCATAATCCTTCCTTGCTCCCTTCAACTCCTGTTCCTCTTCCCATCTGCACAAGTTCTATTCTCATTTTTTCTCCAATTCACGTCCTTAGCCCTTTTCCCTTCCCCTCTCCACCTCCTATTGACCTTTTCATTTGAAAAGAAGGTCTACTTCATTATCTTTTATTTTATTGTTCGTTTATATTCTGGGTTTCTCACATAAAAGAAACCATGCCATATTTAAACTCGTGTGTCTGATTTATTTCACGTAGGCTTATGGCCTTGCGGTGCATCCACGTGTCTGCGAAGGCCTCAAGTACACGCTTCTTTGTGGCTAAGCAGTTCTCCTTGTGTTCTGCTCTTACTTAAGATTTAGTTATGAGCTGTGCTGCTATCAACATGGGAATGCGACTACATCGCTGCAACAAGACTTTTAGCTGTTATTACCCTTAATTTCTACCCTTAGTACCCTCAGAATCTTCATCCTGATCTCCACTGTGGTTGTACTATTTTACACTCCCACCAACAATGTGGAAGGGTTCCTTCTTTCCCTGAAGCCTTACCAGCATGTGTTATTATTTGGCTCTTGATGATGCCTATTCTTTCCAGATTAAAATGGGATCTCCGTGTTGCTTTACTTTGCATTTCTCTAATGCCCAGTGATGTTGAACAACTTTCATGTATTAACTGGACGTCTTACCCTATACTTCCATTCCACACTTGTTCATAACCTACTGTGTAATGGACATCAGGACAGAAACTGTGAAGGAGGAGCTAGGCATGGCCGGGCATGCCTCTAATCCCAGCCCTTGGGAGGCTGAGGCAGGAGGATTGCATGGGCTCCAGGTCAGCCTGGGCTACATAAGGACACCTTGTTTGAAACAAAAACCATGAAAGAGCGATGAATATGATGCAGTTTTGATCTAAGCTGATATATTCCCATAACTAACAACCATTACACAATGCAATACAATGGCAATGAGCTGGCAACTGCAAGGTGCAGCCCTCTTGGAAGGAGAGCAGGTCCAAAGAGGCCTCCCAGGAACAGTGACTCTGAATTGAGTCCCAAAGGACACAGCGGGAGGGACAGGATCAGCCACGTGGAAACATCAAAGCATGTTCTGGGTTGAGCAAGAAGTTTGCACAGGTCAGGGCACATCCGTGTGAGGCAGATGAGCACTCTGAGAGGTACTTTGGTAGGGTCAAATATTGGCTTCCTCTGGGACTGGGGGAGTTGAGAAAGAGGCCACCAGAAGCAGATATGGCCAAGGACCAGGTCTGTGCTCTGACCCGTCACTCGGGTGGAGCCAGAGGGCAGAGCAGAGACCTGGAGGCAGGGACCCCAGGCAGGAGAATCTGGGAAGACGAGATGAGGGCCTGACCTGGTTTGGAGTCCAAGGGCAAAAATGCCACTCATTCATCTTTTATTCTTTTATATCAATCTCCTGTGGTGTCCAAAATAGATCTGGTCTGACGATGGTGATTAATAAATGCTAAATTATTGATGCCTCTGCTGAAGGTGCAACTACCAATGATTCACTTCACCCCGCACAACTTTAATCTCCCAGACATCTATGCTGCTGATTCTCCAGAACACCAGACCCTCCCGGACCAAGGCGTTCAGCCAAGGAGTCCCAGCCCAGGTCACTGCCTCTGAGCTGTTGCCTTACAGCTTCACTGCTGGCCCCTGCAGCCGCTTCTCAGAGGACCCCTGAACTATGCTTTGGAAATATGCCACACATCATAATGTCATCTTAGAATTATGCCTCTGAGTAGTTTTAGGGTTAGAGCACCACCAGGCTGTCACAGGATTCATCCTGCGTCCTCTCCATCTTCTCAGAGGTGGCACCATGATAACTCAGGGATATAATTCTCCAGACACTGTTTTAGGTGCTGGGGATGAAACCGCAGACTTCAGCAGAGGAGGCAAGTACTGCTCACTGAGCTCCAGCCCTAGCTTCAGACATTTAAAAGATTACCTTTATACATGTGATATAAAACCACTGAAAGCACATGCCTGTAATCCCAGCACTTGGGAGGCTAAGGCAGGAGGATCAGTGCAAGTCTGAGACCAGCCTGGGCTACAAAAGTGAGGTCAAGATCAGCCTGAAATGCATATGGAGACTCTGTCTCAAAAAAAAAAAAAAAAAAAGCATCATCCTGTCTTATCCTGTCTTATACTCCTGGATTTTCCTCCTCAGTGCTTAATCAAATGAAGTCCTCACTCTTGTGTAGAGCTGTGTAGGGCTGTATTCCACCCCAGGGATATCCCCGGCCCAGGGATATCAGGTATGGTTAGGTTTGGTCTTGCTTGCTGTAACTGTCAAGACCTCTCTTCACATCTTCCCACCGCTGGTCCTTTCCTCACTCGAATCTACATGGTTCCCCTGCTCCTTTCTCCATCATGTCACTATTTAACCAAGGGGAAAGCGGTTGACAAAAGTTCTCCATGCCCTCAGTTGCAGCGAGGCCCAGTAAAGCTACCACCAACCCTCAGAAGCAGCAAGGCCTTATGTATCACACATGGCTGCTAGAAAAGCCCTGGCTCCCCCAGCTGGAGACAGAGATGACCCCTCCTCCAGCCCTAGACACCTCCTGCTTCTCCCAGCTGTCCCTCCTCTCCCATCCCTCACCTCTTGCCTCCCTCTGATCTCCAGAAAAGGTAGGAGAAGCCCCCAGCACCCCACCTCCTTCTCTCTCCTTCCCTACACTTTCCCACACGCCCACCCTCATAGTACCTTGGACAGCCTCTAAAAGGACAGGGAGCCCTGCAGCAAGGACCCTTTTCCCAGCCCCACTGGGATGCAAGTCAGCTCCGCCTGCATATGCTTCTGGTTAAATCTGAGCACCAGCATCTGCCTTCTATTTTCTAGCAGGGATCAGATTACTTGCCTGTAAATGCTCTCCCTGTAATTACCCTAACCGCTCTTCCCTTCCATCCGGCTTTACAAATAAAGGGGAAAGCTGGCTCTCTCGAGAAGGGGCAGGCGTGCAGCACCCCTTCAGCACCCCTTCGGCCGGGCCCAGTGCTGTGGCAACCACAGCTCAGCACAAGGTCCCATAGAGGGCCATGGTTCAGCAGTACCATAGGCCTTGATCCTGTCACAGAACAGTGGCTGCTGAGGCTACTTCAGCCTCCATTCCTGGTCCAAGCACAGCCTGCCTTCCCCAGATTTTCAATTTCACACCAGCCTCCTTCTACTCCTCCTGCTACCCTCCGGCCTGGGGCCACATGGAGCCCACCTGTGCACTGTCCTCCTCTTAGAAGCTGGTGGGGCCAAACCTTCCCGCTGCCCCAGAAAGAGACTGTGAACTCCTCATACTGTCCGAAAGCAAGTCATAGGGGCTCCTTCAAGCAGGATCTGTGTGTTGCCTGCTCACCTGGCAGAAGGGCTTTTCCCACTGTGCAGGGGTGACTGAGTCTCCAGGGAAGTCCTTCAGCCAGCTGTCCTTCAGTGTGGCTCTGAGCCTTTAGTGCCTGTGGCCCTACTAACCTAGGAAGTGAGGCTGTGGAGCTGCCAAGGATGGCATGTGCTCTGAGGCTGATCTGGAAGGCTCCACTCCTCCCAGCTCTACGAAGTACCACTGGTCAGAGCCTTCTTGGCAACCTCCCTTTGGCTTCCTGGCGGCACCGCGGTGACCCTCTCAGTAGGAGAGCAGTGAGTGACGGCTCACAGGGTATCTTCTTGGATGACAGCAGGAGAGCAGGAGAAGCAGCACCCCTCAACTAGCTCGAGGTGGGGTGTGCTGCTCACTTTCTGGTCATGGGGCAAAATACCTGATACGCACAAGGTAGAGGTGAGGATTGCGTGGCGCACAGTTGCCTGTGGATTTGCCCAAGTCGGCTGGTTCCACAGCAGGAAGGACATGGTGGGAGGGCATGGTGGGCGCAGCTGTCCACCCCACAGCAGCCAGACAGAAGGGAGCTGTGAGAGCTGTGAGGGACGGCAGACGCCCCTCCAGGTCACGCCCCCGGTGACCCACCTCCAATCAGGCCTGGCTCTTCAGAGCACCTCAACTGCAGAACTTGTCAATGGATGAAGAAGGCGCTGGTGACTCCAGTGCCCCTGTGACCCAATTACAGTTCAAACAGAGTTTAAGGGGAGAAAGGTATAGCCTCCAAGTACAAAACACAGCACAGCTAAGCATCCAGGAGATGCTCAGGACCCCCACTTTGTCCTATCGCCCATGGTGCTCCCATGGCCAGTTTCTACCCTATGTCCCAGCCTACACAGGCCCATGGCTGCTGCCAGTGACGCTGGTGGCCCCCAGCGCACACTTCCCGGACAGGAATCTCCTCAGTGGAGCAACACTGCTCACACAGCCCCACCCCCTCCACCACCACAGTTGGGCTGTCAATGGCACACATTTCGCTCCACCCTGGCCTAGCCGACTGTGCCCCAAAGGGTCTATATTCCACCACCCAACTGCTTAGGGCAGCAGGGGCCATGGGGGCCTCCTCCTGCTACAGGTGTGGGTAGCCTGGCACTGGCACAGAGCTGGATCCCTACCCTCAGCTAAAAACAGTCGAGAACACTGGTGCTGCTTCTGGAGATTTTCCCAAGCACCTGTTACTTTGGAGAACACACCAGGCCGTTCCTTCCCACCTTGACTCTTGCTGTCGGTGGTCCAGTCTCCTGCACCACATCTTCAACTGGGGGGCAGCCCTGGAGTTAGTTGCCAGTTTTCCAATGCAAGGAACATGCTGAGCCCTGTGACACACAGGAGTGAGCAGCAGGCTCCTGTTTATTCCAACTCGGAGCACACGCAAGCCAGTACCACACACACACAGGACAGGGCCCCGGGGATGGAGAATTCTGCAGCGGCCTAGGATACACAGATACACAAAGTGGGAGGCACAGCAGCAGCATGGGGGCTGGGGAACGGAAGCAGCACACCAGGGAGCGCTCACAAAGGCGGGTGCGAGCCACTAGGGCAGGAAGGAGAAGGACACTGCTGTACCTCCTCCTGGGATAAATTATCACACGCCCGTTTAGAATCAGAGGGAAATATATAAACCACATACACGGGTCTGAAAATACTTTTATAAAGAAAAATGCCCACACAAACTCACACATCTCTGTAACTGTGTGTGGGAGGGGGGAGTAATGATTTATTTATTTATTTATTTATTTATTTATTTATTTATTTAGCACATATAAGAAAATGCTGAAGGGCGGTTGGGTACTTTCTCCTTACACGCCACAACTGTCTGTGCATTCTGTGCTCTCACCAGATTGCCCTCACAGTTAGGACACATGGTCCAAGGCAATTGTTTGGATTGTTTTCTTGTAAACTGCTTCAGAGAACACTGTTTGGGGGTAGAGGGTGGGGGGCTATGTAAGCAGGACAGCGGGGGTGCCACAGGCATGAAAGGAGGCACCAATGTGACATCGGGAAGGAGCACAAGGAGCTGCTCAGGTAGCCCATGGGTAAAGGCTCTGGCGGTTAATCTGATGCCCTTTATCTGAGGTGCTACTGCTCAGGGTTAAGTAAGTCTGATCTCATCTACTAGTGCTTCTTAGACTGCTGAGTCACTTTTATAGAAACTCCATGTTCCCCAAGTCACTAAACTCTCACCTCCACGTTGACCCCCCAGGTCTTCTAGCCACCTCTTCTTTTGCTACTTCTGAGCGGATGCCTGTGTGTGGCAACTAGGGACACTGCCAGGCACCCTGATGAAAACCAGCCTCTCAAGGGTCCAAGGATCTGGAGGAAGCAGACTTCTGGGCATTAGCATGCAGATCTCCAGGGGTCCACACAGGGTCCAGGATGTGCACAGTGCAGGGCTGGTTGCAATTGCACGCCCCAATCGTGGGGTCCCTGCAGGCACTGGGATTTCATGCTTGGGCTTCGAGCCTTTGGTGCAAGGTCTGCCACAGCAGAGTTTCACACCTCTGTCCCCTGCCGACAGACTCAGCTGAGGACGCCCAAGGGGCTCTCCAGGTGCGCCCTTCTATTTTGTATGTTTCCAAGTCTCGTTTGGAGGTAGACAAAAAACAAAACGTGGTGTGGCACCCTGAAGTGCTCTTTCTCCTTGGTTATCTTCTGAGAGGAGAAGCATGGAATCTGTTATTCCAAGCATGACCTGAACCTGCACTGCCCAAGCACGGCCATGCGGCCTTCTCATCTTAATGTAGGAGAGCAGCTCATTGTCGCCACTTTACAGATAAGATAAATAAACCACGACTCCAAGAACTCAGCAAGAAAGGCAGAGAATCTTAGGTTTGATGGCAGCCTGGGCAACTCAGCAACTTAGATAAATTTTGTCTCAAAAAAAATAAAGCAGGGCTGGAAATGTAGCTCAGGGCCAAGAACCTGGGTTCAGTACCCTGTAAACAAAAGAAAAGAAAAAAGAGAGAGGGAAGGAGAGAAGGAAGGAAGCATGCAAGGGAGGGAGGGAGGGAGGGAGGGAAGAAGACAGGGAAGGAGGGAGGGAAGGAGGGAGGGAGGGAGGGAGGGAGGGAGGTAAGAAGGAAAGGCAATGAAGTAGCAGAAGGAGGTCAAACCAGAGCAGGGCTCAGTGCCAGGTTGAGGAGCTGCGCTCCACCCCTGGAAAATAGAGATCCAGCAGGAACTGAGTGGTGCATACACTCCAAATCCCTTGAGAAGGTGGTTCTAGCAGGAAGGGCGGAAGTGAGGTCTTGGCAGGTTGCTTCCAGATGACAGCTGCCCCAGCTAGAGCAGATCACAGGGATGGACAGGTGGTCTAGCAGAGGTGCTGAAGAAGTACGACAGGGTCTAGAGCATGGTGGCAACCATGCGGTCATCCAGAATAACTCCTAGGTCTTGGCAGGGGAGCGGATGAGATGGCCAGTGGACAAAGGATCTATTCCCTGGCCAGCCAACTCTCCAGGCCACCTTGCCATCTACTCTCAGTAATAATGATGATACTTTCTTGCAGCAGGACAGATGGGGCAAAGACCAGCCAGCACACCACTAGTGAACGACAAGCAGTCAGACAAGCTCCCTCCCGGGGCCATGATGACCACTGATTTGAGAAAGACGCCAGAAGAGAGTTAATTCAAGAATGCTTTAAAGTACCTGGCATTTGGTCCTCCTCTAAGTCTCAATCAGCTACAGACCTGGTAACTCCCAAATGAGCTTTGCTGCTGCAAAGTTTGAGAAGGCAAAAGTCACCGAGGCCAAGGCCTATTCCTGGAAAGCAACCGACTCCAAAAGGGCTCAGGGAGGCCCTGGGCAGCTTACTAAGACACGGGAAGAAGGGCACACACGGCACTCATGCCAGCACGCAATCCCACTGGTTGCCGCTCGGGGAAGAGCACTTGCTTAGCACAGGCGAGGCTGCGAGTTCAGCTCTCCCCTGCCACACGAAAATGATTCTTGGCAGGATAACTATGCAAGTCATCTCCTTGTTGGAACAGGGTATTTAAAATACCTACATGGTAATCAGAGACCCCATCCACCCCGCTCCCCCAAATCTGACACCCCATTATCAGCGTGGCCTTCTGTGTATAGCCAGGTGACATAGATCTGTGTGGGAGGAAGGCGTGTGCCAGCAGCCCTGGGCGGCAGCCTGTCACCACACTGTGACACGTACTCTAGGATTTAAGCAGCATCTCAGACACCACTTTGCAGATAACTAGAATAACAGCACAGCATACGGAATGAGGGCTTTGGAGGCAGCTAAGAACTCGAACCTGCAAGGCAGCAAAAGGGATGCTTAAGATGAGTTTTTAGCTTTTCCCAACTGTCTGTCCAAAGGTAGGAAGGTATTACAGGAAATGCATGCTCTAAGGAAGAAAAAAGACAACTTGCACTCATTAGCAGGGAGCTGACCCTGTCGGGCAGGATTAACTTGCCGAACCTGTGCAGCCGGGAGCCCCTACAATGAGTATGGAGGAAAGCAGGCAGCCAGGCCCAGAAACTAAAAGGGAGCAATAAGAACAAACAGGCAGGCCAAGGGAGGTGGCACGGGCCTATAATTCCAGTCCCCTGGAGACTGAGACAGGAGAATCATTGTGAGTTCAAGGCCAGCCTGAACTACTCTCACTATGTAACTTGGGTTCATAGTGATCCTCCTGTTTCAGCCTCCCCAGAGCTGGGATTACAGGCATGCACCCATCCCACCTATTCCTTCTACATAAGCATTAGTAGCAGCAGTAGCAGCTGCAGCAGTGTCACTGTCACTCCAGTTCCCTGGTCCCCAAGAGTAGTCAGTACATAAGAATGTGTTCAGCTGACCTTCTCGTGGAAATGCGTAACTCCCTTTCTATCTATCTGACAATAAATTCTACCTAGACTTCAAAAAAAAAATTTATACAGGCAACAGATAGAAAGTGGCTCTGAAAAGGCTCTAAATCCCCATGCCTTGGGACAGTGACATCCATGTGTTTACCGAGCATTTGATTTACTTGTTGAGGCAAAGTTCTGGAAATAAAGAGACCCTGGGACCTGAGCGCAGACTTTCTCCACTGCAGCTGGTGCTGCCAGGCTCACTGTAAAGTAATGAACGCGGTGGACACTCACAGAGAAAAACAGCTCGTAATGCAGAGGATTGACGTACACTGCGGAGCCACCGCCCTTGGCTTCTGTGGGCTGCCTCTGCCTGCCGGTGTGCGTTACGCAGAGTGCCACCGCAGTATGTCCTCTGCAAGCCAGCTAAGGAGCCTGGGCAGGACCTGGGTGGGGTCCAAGGTCTCACACTGCAAGCTCTGGGGAAATGTGGCTTCAAGCTTTCCTGTCAGAGCTAGATCAAGTACCTCCCACCTCTGCTTGGGGGAGTCAGGGATCCTAGCGGTCACTCTCCAGCCCAGGAAGTTCAGCAGATTTGATATGGGTTTGCTGGGGGTTTGCGGCGGACAATCTGGGTACCTTAGATCATCATTTCATTTCTTCTCTAAACCTAAATTTTCTGCATGTCAAAAAAACTTTAAAAAAAAAATTTTCTTGAAAAGAGAAACAATTTTTTGGGGGGGACTGGGATTGAAAAGCAATTTTTAAAATCCTCTTTCAGCTCCAACATCGTGTAATTTTATGCTATCAGTATAAAAGCAGGGGGTGGGGAGGGCCCTTAACTATTTCCATATCCCACGGAAATATATATATACATACATATACATATGCATATATATGTGTGTGTGTGTGTGTGTGTGTATATATATATATATATATATATATATATATGATTAAACAGAAAAAAATCATAATCATGGTCTTAGACTTTAAGAAAAAAAAGGAGGCTAGTGAGACAGGGATAGCTCAGTGGTCTAAGCGCCTGCCTGGCAAGCACAAGGACCTGAGTTAGATTCCCGGTAACTGAGTTCAATCCCAGTACTGCCTGTCATGCTGGCCCTGAAACCAGGGGTGGTGGCGCATACCAGTAATCCCAGTGGTGGGGAGGCTAAGGGAGGAGGATCTCTATGAGCCCCTATAAAAAAATAATAGAGAGCAAAAGGAAGATCTGAAACAACAAATGTGACCTGAACTGGAAGCAGCACTTAGAATTACAGGGTCACAAAAGGACTGACCAGAAGCTAGGGCTGAGGTTCACCTCCAGCAGCCCTCTGTGGGTGGGGACAGCAGTATGGAGAGGACGCCACAACCTAGTGACTCCGTGCTCAGACACGGAAGGGAAGGCGGGCCCTGCTGCCACGAACAGTCCACACTGAAGAGGCCAAGCTGGCAGAAAAAAGCAGCGGGCCGCAGCGGGCCGTGTGCACCCACGCGCAGAGCGGCGCAATCTGTACCCGCAGAATCCTGGCAGCAGCCCAAATGCCCATCGCCTGGGCAATAGAGAATAACAATGTGGTGTTTTTATACAATGCACTGTTACTCAGCCATCAAGGACAAACTCGAGGTTTCTGTATAGGTAAATGGAGACAACTAGAGACCATACCCATAAGCAAAACAAATCAGACTCGCGTGGTAAACATCATACTGTCTCCCTCGTGCAAGAAACCGAAAAAGTGAACTAGATCCCAGGCATACAACAGATATTGTGAAAAGGAAAGAAACTGCTCAAAAGGGAAGAACAACTGAGGTGGGGAAAGGAAAGGAAAAATGCATATATAAATATGTCAGAGCTGACATAACATTACTAACAATGCTTATGCTGTTTAATCAATTGTACATGGAGCTGGTAATCTGAGTAACTACTTTGAAGATAACAATACACAACATATTAACTTTTTTTTTTTTTTTTTTTTTTTGTCTTTTTGAGACAGGGTCTTGTTATGCAGTCAGGCTGGCCTTGAGCTCACTTTTGTAGCCCAGGCTGGTCTCAAACTCGCACCAATCCTCCTGCCTCAGCCTCCTGAGTGCTGGGATTATAGGCATGTGCCGCCACGCCCGGCTATATTAACTCTTGTTAATTTCCTACTATCTTGTTTTGAAATTCTGTATCATAATTTTTGTTTTTCTCTCTTTAAAATAAATTTTAAAAAATCTTAAGAAACACAGGTGAACAGTTTCTACAGGACACACGTGACCCACAGAGCACCGGGCTCTGGGTGAGAGGGTGGGAAGCAAACTTCATTAAACACAGGTGTGTGCACCACCATCTATCCAACCATCAATGAACAAGGGCTGGAGAGAGAGCCCAGCAGTCTAAGTACCCACCTGGTAAGTGCAAGGACCTGAGTTCATCCCCGGTAGCACATGCCAAGCCGGCCCCACGCTGTGCTGGCCACTGAAACCAGGCCTGGTGGCACACACCTCTAATCCCAGTGTTGCGGAGGCTGAGACAGGAGGATCACTATGAGTCCAAGCTGCATAGCGAGATGCTGTACCAAATAAATCTTTTTTTTTTTAAATTCGTGAATAAAAATACATGCCAAAGTAAAACAAGGGGACAATAAAAGACGAAGATAACCTTGATTTTCTCCTAATATAAGATTGTTTAGAAATCTGAAGAAGGGGGAAGAAAAACCCAAGAGACTGGGAAGGAGGCTCAAGCTAGAAGAAAACCCACCAGAAACAAGAGCTCGTGATCCTGGCCAGAGCCCCTCTCTCACAGCCTCGCCATCTCTCCCTTGCCTCAGAGCACCACGGTACCTAGGGTCGGCCTGCTCCTTCCCTGGTGCCCCTCAGCCATCCTCTGCTGACTCCCCTCTGGCCCCTTGCTCCTTTCTTAGTTGCCACCAGACCCCAGGTGCCCCCCTCACCCAAGGAGGTAGCCCAGCGGCTCGTGTTGTTCCTGCCCAGGCCACAGTGTGTCTCCCAGTGTGACCACAGCAGCGTCCCCTATCCTTGCTTTACAAAGCAAGCGACTCTAATTTTCCTCTAGTGACAGAAGTGACTCCTTCCTACCCTCAATGTGGGTGAGCCAAGACTGGGATGAGGGTCATTCTGAGAGCTCAAGGTTAGGTTGTAAAAAGCCACCCAATCCCCCTGGCCCGCTGGGACGCTCGCTCAAGTCCTGAGCTGCCAGGGAAGCTGGCTGGCTGCTCAGAGTTGGCCATACAATGGGGATGCCCAAGGCACCCTCCCTCAGGAGACCCCATGAAGAGAACGGGGTGCCAGTTCCCAGCCCTCCATCTCCCCAGAACTCTGCTCCAGGCTCCTCCGACTGCAGCTGATGCAAGACCTGAGCCAGCCCTGCCCCCAGCTTTCTGCTGGAGGCTTGAGCTACAGAATTTACCCAAGAGGATAAAGCGATTTCTCTTTGAAGTCACTAAAGTTTAAGTTTTTGCTGCATAGCAGCAAATGCAAGGGGTAGCGAGTGGGGTAACTAACAGGGTAACTAGAGAACCTACCTCTAAACAGTAGAACCCCACGTCTAGGTCTCTAACTTACTGCCCATTCTACTTCCTGTTTTGAAGTCCTGAGCTTTACCATGACCAAGCCACCAACTCCAGGTGTTTTTTTCAATAAAAGAAACAAACTGTGTGATTCTCCCAACAATCTCACATAGCTGGCTTCCCCCTTCTCTTCTCAACAGGGAGGAGTCTGTGCTTTTTCTCTTCTTCCTTAATTTGGCCCAACTGCCCCAGAACACTCTCTCTGGCCTGCTTGCTCCTAGCCATTAGCCCCAGCCCTCTTCACCCTCCTGCAGGCACAGCCATCCATCCGGAGTCTTCTGGTCACCCCACCTGGGCTGCCATAACACCTCCAGGACATCCGCTTGCCACACACTGAGCAGAAAAGACTATTCTCTGTTTCACACCCACAATATTCCAGAAAAGGTTTAAGGCAGCTCTGACACAAGGAATTCCTGTCCTCAAAAGTAATGGCTATCTTCTTTTGGGGGCACTGAAATACAGCTGTTATTATTCCAAAAATCAAATGAACACCTGGTTATGGGGTCCTGACCTACATCCACAAAAGGAAGGCAAAAACTCATGAAGCATCCCAGAGCCCTGCACTGGAGAGCTTTCTTCTCCACCACAACCTGCCCAATGCCCAGGCATACTTCAAGACCTACTTGCCATTTGCTGTCTCTGTTAAGAGATCTTCTTCCCAGTAGGCAGGGAGGCATGCTCTCCTGGTGCTGTGGGCCCTTGCCACACTGAAATGCATCTTCACGCATACCCTCCCACATCGCTGAACGTAGCACACCCTAAACAGAGACAAGCATTCTTGTATTTTCCTCTCTGCTTCAGACACTAAGTGCTTGTGGGATGACTCAGCTGCTTCCTCTTCTGGAAACACTCTCTCCCACAGTAACTCCCTCAACAGAACAACATTCCTCTTCACGGGGGTCTCGAACACTCCCAGGCCCACCCTGAAGGGCTCCCTCAGCCTCTTGCCAAAGTCTCCTGAGAAAGTCCCACTCCATAAACACATTCCCTGGTTAGATGGCCCTGCCAGCTTTGCCAGGCCTCCAAAGCATCTACTCAGCTCTCCATTAAGCGCCATCATAGCTTGGTTCTCCTCCCCCTTTAGGCTTCACGTAGATCAAAAGCAAAGCCTAGAGACGGCCCCTTTGAGCTCAGGATGGTTTTCACACACACTGTCTTAGTGCTTGAAGAAATGCCGCTCGGTAGGATTAATGAACTGGACAATGATTCTAGCACTGTAGGTCTTGAAACTAGAGGAAATATTGGCACAGCTAGACTCTCCCCAGTTCCTGGGATGGAGGATGGGGACATAAATGGAGCTCAAAAACACCAGGTGAAGACATGAAGGAATGACGTGACCCAGCCCCTGCCTTGGAGAGGCTGCGGTCCATGTACCCCTTCACTTTGTTCCCCCAAACCTGCACTCATAAAGTGATCACCAAGTGACTCACAAGGGTCACCAGCAGGCCCATGGGGTCTGGGACCCCCCTCTTCTGCCTCACAGCCCAGGGCCCTCCTCTGTCCAACCCTGGCTACCTCACTGACCACCCCTTCCACATTCCATAGACAGCCTCTCCACAAGAGGTTCCAGATGGTATCCAGGGGTATTTTTTTTTTTTTTTTTTTTCCAGGCTCTAAAACAAATGGTGACAAATGGCTCCACAGAGCTACTGGGCCATGGAACTGAGCAGATGGGACTGCAATTCACACCATCAACTTAAATTCTATTCAGAACTGTTTCAAATTAGGGCATTTTATCTGGAAATTATAAAAAGCATTGTTGGCGGGTAGTACAAATGTGCACTTGTCAATTTACCAGCAAACTCATTTACAAATCTGCATGCTCCTGGCCACCCTCGACGAGCACAGATTTTTAAGCAAATAGTCCCTCCCAAAAAGTCCCGATCCCATGGGAAACAAAGGCTTCTTGAAACCCACACACCTAGGCACTGACCTATCTTCAGTCTCACGGAGGGAAACCCTGCCTGCAGGTGTTTGCCCCAGACCCAGCACACAGGTGGGCAGCCCTACGGCACAAAGCCCCTCCTTGCTCTGAACTAAGACCAGGCTCAGGCTCCTGGAGGTAGGACAAGCCCAGTCATGTTGATTTACTTAGTGGACAGCAGCAGGGTACTCAATGGGACACGGAGCCTGGGACTCAGGCTCCAGAGAACTGTGTGGCAACAATCTGCACCCCACAAGGAGCTCACCTGCTGGGGCTCAGTTCCTCTTCTGTTTTCTTACAAACACTTATAAGACACTGGCCACTGTCTCCAAAGCATGTTGCCCAGAAGTACGAGCTATGGCTCGGATGGGGTCTGACTGCGACCAGGGCTGGAGCAAGCAGATCATCCTTGCCCAGTGCAGACGAGAAAGCTTTGCTTGATGGCCATGTTGCACGGCGGACCTGGCCAACGAAGCCCTCATCCTTCCTGCAGCCTCCCCTCTTACCCATGCGCAGCTGGACTCAGAACCTCCCCACTGCTCTTATTCCTCTCTCACAGGACCCAGGCATCACCTCTATCCTCACTGCCAGCCTATATTCCTGCTGTTCTTCCTGGCTTGAAATCCCCCAGTGACTTTAAATGACACACATGAGTGGGACCCACACCTTTATCACATGTATCAGGAAAATGGAAAAAACAAAACAAAAAAGTCAAGGACAGAAGCCTGCCTCAGTGCCACACAGGCAGGGAACTCTGACAATCAGGCCCTGTGCATCACTTCTTTGCCTGTGGACACGGATGTGGGCTGCCCATCAGACCTCAGTGCCCTGCCGATGTCCACAGCTGGCATATTCAGTGAACATGCCAGGTAGCAGCCATACCCGAAACCACCCTGTATGTACTAACAGCCAAGGAAGAAGGAGGGAAAAAAGGAAGGAGAGGAAGGACAGGCAGGCCGGAACACAGCTGTGGTCCCTGCACTCAGCAGGCTGACCCAGGAAGATCTGGAGTCCACAAGTTCAGACAAGCTTGGGAAATACAGAAACTCTGTCTCTGTCTCTGTCTGTCTCTGTCTGTCTCTGTCTCTCTCTCACACACACACATGCCTATTCTCACTCTCACCTTCTGTTCTTCCCTGCTGTCTAATTAGCTAGGTCTCAGAGTGAGGGTGGCAGTTCCCTTTCCTATCCTTCCATTTAGCTCGCACCCACCTGAGCCATCCTGCCCACCCCCATGGTCACCAGCCCAATCGTGCTCTTCTCTTTTCAAGGTCTGAAGCTTATGTTTAGTCAGTTTCCTTACTGCTGCGCTGTACACCGCCCCTGCCACCTGCCCAGCCACTGGCCACTGCTGGCCAGGTCTCCAGCAGCTGTCCCCATGGGAACGATACCTGGTGACTTCCCACTGGCAGTCCCATTGGCCACGCTCCACCTCCAGGCGCACTCTAGGTGTCTCCACTCTGCCCCACTCCCTCCCAGGGCCTCAGCCCACGGAGCTCCCAAATATGACTTGTAAAAAGAAAAAAAAAAAAAAAAAAAAAACAAGTACAATTTGTGCTCTCCCAGGCTGATGTCATCGTGTCCAGGTTTTTCTGACACTGTCACCCACATGTTTTGTTGTTAGCAAATGAAAAATAAGACAGAAAAGGAAAGCACAAAAGAAGAGGAGAGGACTGGGAGAAAGGAGGAGGTGGCAGAGGAGGAAGAGCAGCAGCAGCTGCACTGAGGGCCTCTCTGCCTTACTCACATGACAACTCTGGGTCTCACAATGACCACCAAGGCAGAATCTACTCTCGGCCCCATTACCAAGTGACTATGGCCAGGAGCCAAAGGCCCAGGCAGCGCAGGGACAGGACAGGGACAGGTACCTGTCCTATTCCATCCCACCTGAGAACAGCAGAGCTGAGCCTGGAGGACAGGGGAAGCTTCATGGGGAGAACAGTGTGGGTCTGCAGGAGGAAACAGTGGTGCACAGGGGGTGGCAGTGGTGAGATGGACGGGGGAATGGGCCTGTGTGTGTGTGGTGCTGAGGGCAACCCCAGGGCCAGGCCTGCAAGAAGCTACATTCTCAGACCTTTTTCTTTTGAGACAAGATCAAACTGGGCTTAAACTCTCTATCCTCCTGCCTCAGCCTCCAAAGCACTAGGATTATAGACATGTGCCATCACACCTGGCTCAGGGACCGGGCTGTGCCATATGTGTCTTGCTAAGTAAAGAAGGCTCCTAATCTACCTACGCATTGCTCGTGGGCCTCAGCCCTGTGTCTTCCCAAGCCTCAGCGCAAGGCTTGTTCACCACACCCATTCCCTGTACTTCTATGCAACCTGTGGTGTGTGGAGACAGGTGTGCACCAACTTCAGGTGACAGCCAGCAGCTGCGCCTGGGTGGCACAGACAGGCAACAAAAGCTTGCCGCCTCTGCCCTCTCGCTTCAGTTCTTATCTTCTCTAACAAGGCAAAGAAAACACAGCCTCATTGCTTCTTTCAGCTTGCTAAGTCACCTCACTAGGACTCTGTTACTTAATTTTTTCCCAGCTATTAATAAAATTGTCTGGAAAATACCTTGAGTCATCAGCCTCTAGAATTCCATTCAGTTTATTTAATTGTGGTTTCTTGAAATCAGGTCTCACTATGCACCTTAAGTTGGCCTCGAACTCAGTATGTAGCCCAGACTGGCCTCACACTTGGGGCGATCCGCCTGCCTCAGCCTCCCAACTACTGGGATTACAGGTGTGTTCTGCCATGCTTAGCATTGTTTTCTCTTTGCTTTCCCTTTCTTTTCTGTCTTTCTCTCTTGCAAGTTTAGGAAAATCCATGAGTCATTAAATGACTAAAAAATGCAATATTTTAAGGACAAGATAAAAGCTGCCAAACTCCTTAGCTTCACTCAGTCAAAATAATGATGTCAGGGGGCAGTAGTGGCCACCTAAAGGCCATAAAACAGGAACAGTGATTACCTATTTCTTAAATTTTAGGTAAGGAACATTAAACATCCATATGCTTATTCATATAAAAACATAGCAAACAGCAAAATATAAACAAACATAACACAAATACCTGCGCATATCCAGAATTTTTCTTTAAGTTGTTATTAAAAAGGAGGGTCTGGAGAGATAGCTTGATGGCAAGACAAGGTCCCAAGTTCAATCCCCAGCACTGCGTGCTGTGCCAGCCCCAGAACTGGATGTGGGGGCATACCCCTGTAATGCCAGGGCTGGGGCAGCTAGACAGGAGGATCACTACAAGTCTGAGCTGCGTACTGAGACCCTGCATCACATAATTTTATTTTTTAATTTTATTATTATTTTTAAGTACTTAGTAATGGTCTACAGGATCACTACAGACGGACTCATAGTGCTCCTCCTGTTTTCAACCTCCTAAGCACTGGGATTATAGGCACATGCCACCATGCTCAGTCTCCATCTCTGTCTCCGTGGGCCTTAGGAACAGGGCCCATGCAGCATGTAGTGCCAGGGACTGAACCCCATTCCCTGCTCTTTGCCTAAGCAAGTGCTTTAGTCCACTGAGCTATCTGGCTGGGTCTTGTATAATTTTAAAAAATAAAAAAAAAATAAAAAAAACAGGCATGGTAGTGCACACCTGTAATCACAGCCCTGGGAAGGCAGGAGGACTGCTACAAGTTTGCGACCAGCCTGGGACAAAAAGTGAGTTCAGGACTGGCTGAAACATA
>PVJA010002054.1:19046-91041 GCA_004027025.1 Myocastor coypus
AAAAAAAAAAAAAAAAAAAAAAAAAAAAACTAACAAAGAAAAAAAAATGAAAACAACATAATAGATAACAATGGCTAATCCACTGTGTATTGTTATTTTTAAATTAGGTGCTCAGAGTTTAAGATATAGGCTCTTAATTGCCAGGATTGTGAAATCATAACATTTTATCAGCTTGTTTTAGCTTAGGGTTTTGCTTTTCTAAGAAAGTGAGCACTGTAGAATTTGCTAAAGTGCCAGCTTCATCCCCCTCCCTGAACAGATCACCTTAGAAATAACAGCATCGTGAACACGGCACTGACACTCTGACCCTTTTTTATTTCACTACATGCGGGTGCAACCACAGACAACATAGAGCATGGCAGGTTTGCAAGGGTACAAAACATGCCACATTGCACCTCCTCTCGGCTTCTTTTCTTGACTTGACAAAATATTTGACAGTGACTCTCTTTGACACCTGATGCTCCGGTGTATTCATGTGAACAGCTGCATGCCTCAGACCAGTGTCCACATGGTCCACATATATGGCACCGTTATGGCTTGTGTCCAGTTGTCGCTCCATAGCTTCATGCAGTCATGGGGTGGGCTTCTAGACTTTGTGGTTAACTCATGATCCACTGGGATTATGGGTGTGAGTGCTATACCCAGCCTGGGACAGAGAACCTGAATGCAACGTAAGGGAGACAGACTTGCTCTCTGTTGCCGCTGTTGATGCTACCCGTCCCATCTGCTCTTGCTGTCTTGCTGTTTTCTGCCACCGTGAACTGCTGCCCTCTGCTCTGTGCCACTCTGCCTCAGAGCCAACTGAGTATGGACTGAAACCTCCACCAACTATGAGCTAAATAAACCTTTCCCTCCTTCATTTTGGATGTTGGCATTCTGTCCCAAGCAACAGGAGAATAGCACCTGAGACAGAATTAATAGCACCTGAGTCAGAATTAATCCATCAATCTGATGGGGATAAAATGTTACATTGTTGCTATCTTGAGGGTTTGTTTTGAATGGGGAAATAAATTACTAATAAAAATACTTAATAGATAAAGAGTTCTCAGCCATACAAGGGAGTATGGTAAGTTCCTTGAATTTTCTTTCAAATGATACAGGAGGGTATAGAAGTGGGTGGGAGGACAAATAAGCAAGATTGGCCATGGCTGGTAACTGCTGGAACTAGGTGATGGGTACCTGGGGGTTCATGTACCTCTTCGATCCCCACTTGTACATATGTGGAATTTTCCACAGTAGAGAATTATAAGAAAAAAATGCTTCAAAACATCCAGAGCAAAGAATGTGCAGAGAAGAGCCCTGGTTGCTGCAGAAGGCACCCTCTCTGACGGGTAGAGGCAGAGCTGGTGGGAGGAAAAGGTGAGAAGAACCAGGAGAAAGTGGCTAGGAGAGACCCCGAGCTGCTTCTGACTCCAGGAGAGGAGTCAGAAATATCATCACTGACCAGCACCACCCTCTATAGAGTTGCAGCACTGGCCCGATGTCTTCAGGCGTAAAGAGAGCAGCTGTACAATGCTCACCCTTAAGATACCACGCTAAGCTTTGCTTTGGAAGCCAGAACATTTCATTTGGTCTTTACGGGTCCCCACTGCTCCCTTCCCTGGGGTGGGCAGAGGAAGTTTAAGTCTAGAGTGTCTTAGTAAGGACAAGAGGTCACAGGTATGCATTCAGGTGATATTGCTGTTGAGGTTCATAATCTTAGAACTCTGGATACCTGCAGGCAGCTAGAGGAAAGGGGACTCAGGGCCTGGAGTCAGTCAGGGCCCCCAGAAGATGAGAGGGAGGATACAAAGAGGGAGTTTGTCCTGGAAAGGAGCTAAAAACTACCATTATGCCCGAAGGAAGATGCACACTGAAGCAATAGGGTAAGAAGACGTAGAAAAGTCCAACAAGAATTTATAACCATGGCTTGGAGCTGAGAACTAGAAGCGGCCCATTGGAGGCCTGAGCCCAAGGATGTGGTGGGAGGCGGCATGCACAGAACTGTGTTAGGCGTCGGTTCTGCCATGGCATTAACACTAATGGCCTCAGGGCCCGCCATGTCTTCCCTCAAGAAATCTCTGCTGGCTGGAAGCATCTTCCCACCTGGAGCCACTCTGACCCAACGCTTTCCTCACTCACCCTCCTCACTCTCCACCTCTGCCCCTGAAGCAATTATTCACCAACCACAGGGATTCAGCTTTAGCATGAAGAGGCCGCGAGGCACGCATGTGCCTGCTCTTCCCGCGCAGAGCTGTGCCAACGGCTCCTCTGCCGAGCATTTCTCAGGTGCGCTGTGAAAGCCACCCGCAGATCCTGAGTTGATCGCTTGGTCTTATCCCCTCACTTTACAGATAAACAAAGCAAGGTCAACCTTTGCAAGGGCATGTGCTAGATCCTGACAAGAGCTTGCAGAACTCAGGTCTCTCTCCCAAATGCACACTCCTGTCCTTACCATGCCACCTGGCTTCTCTACATACCCACCCACAGGGACTGACTCACACCTGCGGGCCACTGAAAAATGCCACTGAGGGTGGCCACTCTGGGGCCCTGTGGAGCCCTGACTCAGGCCCTGCTACTCCAAGGTGTCCTGGTCTCTGGGCAGCTCCCGGCAGCTCTGGCCACTTCTGTGCATTCTACTGCCGGGCAGTGACACTGGCAGGTAGTTCCCATACGCCAGCCTGCCTGGTGGCTCTCAGAGACCGAGGTTCACCCAATGACCCATGAGCTGGTGTCCCATGGAAGCGAAAGGAGTGGCAGGAGGCTTCCCTGGTGACAACATAGCTCAGGGTGGTGGGCAGGTCCAGGTCATACAATTGCTGAGTAGGTCGGGGTCCAACAACTCTTGAAACAAGAAGGATGTTTCTACTCCCTGGTGAGAAAGCTACAGTCGGGGAAGGTCCAATGATTAATCCAAAAGGTCAGGATGTCAGCTAGTGTCAGGCAATGGCCAGGAAACAGCTCCCTTGCCATGGTGGGACATTCAGCCCAGCAGGTGTATTTCCCACCTCCCCAAAAGCACACACAGGTTTGGGGGTCTGCAGCTCCCCAGCATGACTTTTGTAAGACAGACTTCTGGAGCCCAGCACTCTGCTGGGGCCACAATCCTCTCGGAAAGGGGACAAGCACTTTCCTTCTTCTAGACCACCAGACCCCTGAATACATGATTAACAGTGATCCCCACTCAGGAAACAACTAGGGAAAAAGTGAATCCAACCACATGTTCCTAAAACACTTCTCTCCAGGTGCAGACTCCAGCCTAAGCAGAACTGTAACCCGAGAGCGCTCCTGTCTGATTTGGGCTCAGTCCAAACCCCAGGGACCTAACAGGAAAGCAATACAGGAAAGTGTTAGAAGCAGGCTGCCTGCAAAGGAGAGCCCTACCCCTCTGGGTCTAAGATGTGTCACCAAGCAAGAGCCACCCTGCTCAGCCCCGAGAGCCACCCCTACCAACCAGCATGCACAAGGATGCAGAGGCAGTGGTCCACCCCGCCCTGGCCTCTGGATCCAGTTCATTTGGGAGAAGGTGTCTCAAACTCGGCACTGGCGAGGATGAGGCAAGTGAGAAGCCATGAAAGCTGAAGAGGCGAGCCCTACAGGAGCATTCTGTCCCAGCACCTGCAGGCTGCCAGTACCTGCCAGCCACAGAACTCGGCTGGCGAGGGTTCCCTGTGAACCCAGCAGAGCAGAGGCAGAGCAGGCAGCTGAGGAGGCAGCAAGCAGGGAAGATGGCCTGCAAGCAAGCTAGTGCACCCCTGCAATCCCAGCACTGAGAGAGGAGCACCATGAGTTCAAGGCCAGCCTGTGCTATACAGGGAGGCTACTGTGTCAAAAAACAGCAACAAAAAGAGGAAGCAGAAGAAGGAAGCCCACAAGGCTCAGGGTCTCTCCACCTCACTGGTTCCCAAGGAACAAGCTGCCCCAGATATCCCATGAAAGGCCGCCTGGAGGTACACACCACCTCAGCAGTAAGTGACCTTGCCACCTATCAGGAAAGGTGGGAGTGTAGAATGGCGCAGCCACCTCAGAAAACAATCTGGAAGGTTCTTTTTTTTTTAAAGATATTTTTTTCTGGCAGTTTCTTACAAAGTTACAAAGTTATCAGCTGACCCTGCAGTTTCACTCCCAGGTATTACAGAAACCTACATCCACACATGCACGCACATGTCACAGTAGCTTAATTTGTAGCAGTCCCAAACTGGAAGCAAGCCCCATGTTCATTTGGTGGAGAACGAAAAATGAAATGGGGTACATCTGGGCTGGCCAAAAATAGCTCTGTGGATTAAAGTACCTGCTTAGGCAGATGCAGCAGCCAGGAGCTCGATTTCTGGTGTCAGGCTGGCCCTGCCCCCAGGGCGCACAGCAAAGAATTGTGACTGGGCATGGTAGTGCATGCCTGTAATCCCAGCTCTTCGGAGGCTGAACACAGGGAGATCACTAGAGGTCTGATCTATGTAGTGAGACCCTGTAGACCTTGTACTAAATACAAAAAGGAGAAGAAGGAGGAGGAGGAGGAGGAGGCAGCGGCGACAACGACAACGACGACGATGAAGAAGAAGAAGAAGAAGAAGAAGAAGAAGAAGAAGAAGAAGAAAAGAAATGGGGTCCATCGATATATCAGTACACTACCAAGCAGTAAGGCAGCATGACCAATAAGAAGCTACAAGTGTCATGTTCTTGGACAACTGAGATTCCCATGCCCGGGGCCTGCAGGTAGGGGGTGGAGTGAGCAGGCACAAAGGAGCTTCGGGGGTGATGGCAGCATTTCACATTTGATTACGGGGGGTAGCCACATTAACTGCACTTTGACTGGCATACTTCAGCCTGGTGCATTTTGTGGTAGGTAAAATGTATCACAATAATTTGGATTTGCTGGGTCCCCTTTTAATTATCTGGAGCTCAAAGACATGGCCACTACCTAGAGAAATCATGGGCCCTGGCTGAGCCTCAACTTCCTCAATTGCATGGGGAGCTGCATAAGAACCCCCTAGCTGGGCAGCTGTAAAGATGAAATCAAGAGAATGCAAGGGAGCACGTGGAGTCCAGAACCCTGGGGAAGTGTTCACTCCTGCCCCCCTTCCTCAGTGTAAGGGGCCCTAACAGTCCACAAATACTCAGGCCAGCCAAGTCAGGGATGAGCAGGACTCAGAAAAGTACTGAACTACTAGAGAGCAAGCTATGGGCAGTACACCTGGGTGAGGTAGCCAGGAAGCCATGACCACGGCAGTTGGGGGGAGCAGGCCGGGAGACAGGGCCAGTGCAAAGGAAGCACAACTCCCCCAGCCACTGTCTGCTCAGAGCCAGCCTTGCAGAGCCCTTGGGCCTCTGACCTCACATCACGGTGTGTCACGTGAGCCCATTCCCACAAGGGCAGCATCTCCAGCATGCTGAGGACCGGACACGGCTGAGCCACAGCAGCACAAAGTCTCCTTTATGATTCACTGTAACTCGTTTTTCTGCAGCAGCTTGAACCCTCCGGCTCTGTGACACGAACACAAGCTTCTGCAGTTCTCCGTCGCTTCCTACAGGCACGGAGACAGATGGACCATTCCTCAGCCTCCATTTATTGGGCGAAACGCTATTATCATTTTTAGAGGGAAGACAGTGTCTTCTGGGGGTGAGGCCAAAGCCAGGAGGAATCCAAAGACATTCCAGGAACTGGAAAGGGCTGGAAGCTCACCGTGCCAGTTCTTCTGTCTGATTTTACTTTAGAAGTTCCTTTCAATGTAGTACAACTCACCAGCTAAGCCAGGCTTAGCTCTGGCTCCCAAGTAGCGAAGCAGAGAATTTCCTTGCATCACTGGTAGAAAGCGAACAGGCAGTGCATTCTGGGTGCCTAAGACTGTTGGCAGTGGCAGCAGCTGAGTTAGCACTGGTGAGATGCAGCGGGCGGCAGGCAGCGGAGACACACCGGAAGGAAGGGCAGGCCAGGTCCTCGCGTGCCTGGGCCACTGCCACCAGCAGGCTCACCTGTGTGGTTTTGCCTGTCAGATGCTGGTGTTTCCAGGGATACTCAAGTAAAAAGCAGCTGCCACCTCCACCGGCCTCCCCACGCTGGTGACACATCCTGGGTTCCTGGGACATTCTGCCGAGGTCCTCTGCACTACCTCACAGGCACATGGGTAGTGGAAGTTCCTCCCTCTGACACAGCCTGGACAGGAGTTGCTGCTGTCAACACTGCTCTCTAAGAAAGCAAACAACAGCAATCCTCAAGATCTGGCCAGAGAGGTGCGGTACTGACAGAAACAGAAACCTGAGCCAGCAGAGGAGGACAGAATTGAAAATCCTGGGAGGGACATAGAGCAAAGGTACTGCTGGAAGCAGAGGGCAGCAAAGGCAGCTGGGAACACCCATCAACAGAGCTGAGGCCACAGCTGCAGGCTGCAAACACTGGCCAGCATCTCCGGGATTATTCTAAAGTCCAATCACGATGGCCGTATCAAGACTAAAACAATAACAATAAGAAATACCAAGGGAGGTGACAGTGTCATGTCCAAAGGTCCTGCTTTTATGGCTCAAAACTGCACTGTGACACAAACCCAATCTCCAAATGACCATACCGTATCTATAGCAACCTGTGGCAAGTCAGCTGACATGGGCAGCAACTTTGGCACTGCTCAACAGCCACCACCACCACTAGGCATAGGCCATGCTCCAGGCCCTGTGCCAAGCACAGTCGCAGTGCCTCATGTAATTCCCACAGTTGCCCTAAAAAGGACCTCCTATGAATTTATAGATGAGGAAGTGAGAATCCAAAGAAGTTAAACAACTTAGCCCAAATTAAATTCTGGGCAGGATAACAAATGCTTATGGACTTCTAGCTGAGAGGACAGATGGACAGATGACTGGAACAACAAGTGGACAAGTGACAGGTCAGGCAGGTCCAGTATCACCCCCCCTCCTGAGATTAAACCTGGACCTTGGGAGCCTGTCACACAGAAAAAGGGCAAACCATCATTCTTTCTCAAGGCGAGAATGACTGCCAACGAAAAGAGGGCAACCAACAATACCACATACTAGTTCTGTGGAAAGCAAAGGGAAAAACAGAGCAAGCTCTCCATTAGAAAGAGAAACAATGCCATTCCTGAATTTAGATTTTCAAACCCAGAAAGAAAAGCCCTGGCTGGGCCATGCTGGGTGTCTCCCAGGTCTGAAGGGTCTTCCTCCTGGTGCTGATGGAACCCAACAGTTCAGCTGGAAGAGAAACAGGGTGTACTGTGCATGCCACCTGGAGCAGGAGAGGGGCTTCGCCTTGCATGCCTTTAACTTCATTTTGTTTAGAGTAAGGGTGCATTCCAAATCTGCAATGTTCTTTGCTGTCTGACGAAAGCCATCTGCCAAGAATGCCTCCCAGCAAATCACCAGGGCCTCTGCCCTTAGGATAACAGCATGAGTCAGGCTACAAAACAACCACAGCACTATCCCACAACGCTGTAACAAGGAGTGCTGGCCTGTGAGCGCCCAACCTGAGAGACTCAGCCTTTTGGAAAGGCACATTTTGAACCTTCCAAGAGTAAGAAAACATTTAAAAGATGGGCCTTCCCCCTCATGCTTAGCCCAGAAACTATTCCTAAAAGTTTACAGTAAGCCAGATGACTGAGACACTTCCAGTGGTCATCAGGGCATGCCAACCACCGAAGCATTCCACTAAGACAGCAGGCCACCTAATGTGCTGGAGTTTTGCTCTATAGTGCAGCCTCCTCCCTAATGAACAGGGGTCCCGTTCCCTGGGAAGCAAAAGAGCCTGCAGGAGCCAGAGTGCACCCTGTCTCCAAAACACTCAAGAATCTAGAAACAGAATGGAGAGCCGACAAGCTCACTCCACTCTCTGTAGACCTCTGCACGAATCGAGTCAGGCAGAGGACGGTGATGCCTGAAGACCACACACAGACAGCAGTCAGCTGAGCCTCCTCACCCCATCACACATGCGCCCAATGGCCTATTATCCCTTCTCTGTCATCCTAGCCCTGGCCTTTCATTCTCAAAGTCCAGCCCAGTCTCATGATGCCCATCCTCCACCATTATATAAAAACTCCAGCGGCAGATCCCAAACAGCATCCTCCTAAGTCCATTCCCTTCCCCAAATTTTCGCCATGTGTCATCTTCCAAGCAACCAATCACGCTCACCCTTCTGGAGTCAGCTTCCAGCCCTCCATATTCACGGAGTCGTTCTTCCACCAGGTATTCGCTCCCCTGTGTTTCCCTCAGATACTTTCACCACCACCTCCACTCCCTACTGCCACCAACTGAATGCTCACCACCTGCAAGTGAATCATCTCAGGAGCCAAAACTGGCCAGGGTGAGGTTACTTCCCTACCCCTTCACACGGACCTGGTACACAGCTCCTAAACTCTACTTGCGCCTCCTTCCCCAGTTCCGCTTTCACTAGCTTTCCCACTTTCATTATTTGAAGTGCTCTGGTGTTAGGACGTAGCTCACTGTCTCCCACAGGGCCACATCAGCTCCTGTCTCCACAAGTTGTCCAGTCGTTCCCCACTTCACAATGCCCTCCTGCTCTTCCTAAGCAAACCCTTCTGCGACTTTCAGTTCTACTCCACAGACAACTTCCTCACCCAAATCCTTCTAAACAACATATTTTTTTTCTCTTTTCCGTCTTCACTCCAGGGGCAGTCTCTGGCTTTGAACAGTATGCTTGTCAATAATAAAACCAAACCATGTTGTTACATACAAAGAAATCCTATTTTACACCCTTGGAGGGAACTCCGATGAAGCTGTCTTCAACTGTACGTAGAAAATACCCACTCAACGGGCTTACACATGGAGTGTAAGCAGTATGGAGGTTGGACGGCTCACTCAGCAGGGACTTCGCCATTAAGGTCTCTGACTCCTCCCATATTTTCCTCTCAGACAGCCTTACCCTGGTTTTCTCTTGGTGACCAGATGGCTGCCTCATTTCAAAAAATCAAATGGAAGGAACTTTTCCTTTTTGTGTGTGCTTCTTTTTAAGAGAAGACGTCCTCCCCAGATTTTCCCAGAAGACTTCACATACCTCATTTTCCAATTCCAAGTCTAAACAACAGGCTGCCATGACTGGCTTAGATTAATCAGCATTTACTTGAGCTAGAAGCAGGGCTGCCTTTCCCTGAGGGCTACAGTGTCCCAAACAAACTGTGCTCTGCCAGCAGGAAGAGAGAAACACGGCTGTCACACAGGCAATCAATCGATTGCATTCAACACCGGCAGGGGCCGGGGTCGGGTACGGCGTTTCCCTGACTGGCCACCACACCATGTGCTCGCGCACGGGTGCCCAACACAAAGCTGCGGAACTGCGCTGAACTAGAAATTATCCTGCGGGTGTGAGAAAATGCCGAGCATTATTACACGGTGGTACAATTAGACATTTGTATGCTAAACTAGAAAGAGAGCCATGAAATCCAAACAGATGCAGAGCAGTTCTCTGTGAGTAGTTCTGGTCCAGGCCCTCGCCTGGGCTCAACTCCCAGTCCCACAGAGAGGGAGTAGGCCGTGGGCCAGAGCGCTGGGCTTCTCCAGCAGGCCCAGGTGGGTCTTCTCCTCAGCTCAACTCTGATCTACAGTCCAGCACACCACCGATACCACCAAGTCCCAGGTGCACAGGAGGCCTTATGTGGAATGTCAGCACCAAGCAAGGGACTGTGTGGTAGCCGTCTTTTCATCACTATGACAGGTGATGAAAAGCTGAGATGATAAGCTTTTGGAAGGACAAGCTTACCCCAAATACCATTTCAGAGGCCTCAGTGCAGGGTTGCACTGGGCCCCACTGCCTCTGGACCTGTAGGGCAGCAGCAGATCATAGCAGGGAGCCTGTGATGGAGTAAAGATGCTTACCTCGTGGCAGCCCCAAACAAAGACAACAGGGGGTGGAGCCAAGGACCCTGCACCTCCTTCTAGAGCAGGGTCCGAGGGACCTAACTTCCTTGCAGTATGAACCATCTCCTACAGGCTCTAGCCCCTCCTGATGATGTGTGGACTAAAGGACCAGTCTTCAACATGTGAGCCCTTTGCTAATGGTCAAGGTGCACACTCTAGTACAGCTGAGTGCATGAACATGTGAACTCTGCTCTGGGAAAGTCAGTGCTCCCTGTACTCCACTGACTGGGCTGGGTCCTTCAGCCGCAGTCCTTTCTCTCCCCGTTTCCTCTTCAGGGCAATCGGCTCCTATCCCTGCCTTCTATCCCAGTTCCCCAGCACACTTGTTCAGGTTCTCTGAGCCACTGACAACATGCCAGGTCCACACACAGGCTTCTGCCTGGGCTGTGCAATGTCCAAAAATGGCACAGAGAACACAAAGGTCAAGGTTATCCAGCCCCACTGATCCTGCACGTCTACACCAAGGGTCTACGAGTTTTAGCCACTGAAGTTCTGGAATTCTTTTGTAAATTCTGTAGCTGACGTTTTCATAGCTACAGAAAACATTAAACACAGTACATTATAAGATCTCACAGATTACAACACACAGCCAACATTCAATAATACTAACTGAAGGGCCAGCAAGACAGCTCAGCAGACTAAGTGCCTGCTTCGGCAAGCACAGGGACTGGGATTCAATCCTCGGCACCACATGCTATGCCAATCCTGCCCAAGAGCATGCTGAGCTGGCCACCAAAACCAGATGTGATAGCACATGCCTGTAATTCCAGTGCTGGGGAGGCTGATGCAAGAGAATCACTAAGAGTCCAAGCTGCATAGTGAGACCCTTAACAAATGCAATGATGATGATGATGGTAATAATAATAATAATAATAATAATACTGACTGAGCAATGCCTAGGTTGAGCCTTAGGAAAATGGTGACAGTCAACTCTTTTCTGATCTGCAAAAAAATGGTGATGTCATATATTGTGACATAAAAGCCTTCCATATGGAGCAACAGCTCAAGTGGGGCTCGGAACACCATGGCAAACAAAGCAGACCCAATGCCTATCTTGGGAGAAGGCAGTCTACTGTACTGAACTGTTAATCACAAAAGTAACACGCAGTCTAGCTTGTGATAATGAACTACTATAATGAACTCTGTGTTCAGTCACTGTTACTCTCTTGCTCACTGACTTTTTTGCATCGCTGTGGGTACCGCTCTACTCAAAGACACAGTTTAAAGGCTGGCAAGACAGCTTTGCCTCTTCCATATCACACACGTCTAAGCACAAAGGAAAGTACAGTATCTATTTGCTGAGTTTTACTGATCCGTGTTGTAATAGATGAATGCTGGAGAAGTATTTTGCAGTGAGGCCTAAAAACCATGAGAGGTACCAATCGGGGACCTCGCTAATTTGGAACTTCTGATATCGGTGATATGGTTGAGTTAGACCTTCTCAAAACAGGTCTTCATACAGCATGTAAAGTACCAGCACAAAGGGAGCTTCATAGGGACTATTAAAAACAGTTAAGATAATAAATGCTTTTCAAGCACATCCTAGTATTTCGGAAACTCCATTTACATAAACAATGGGTACACTAATTGCAAATTATTCTTATTTCTCTCCTAAAGCAGGATCCCCCAAGGATCTTTATTAGGCACTCTATTAGCCTAGTTTGAGTTACAGTATTTACTTAAAAGTAATAATAGTGAAGATCTTGAAAAATATTTGGTAATTGAGGCATTTTACTGATTCAAACTAATCTTCTTCATTAGTCTACATTGCTAGGGATTTTATCACTCTATTAAGAATAAGTACTAAAGGCTGCACTTGGAAGACACATGCACTAAATTTCTTCCAGGGATACCTTTGGTAGCAGGAGTTAACATCAGAAGGGGGGTAGGAACAGAAAATAAGTCACTGACCCAACAGCGACTGTTATCCAATCTAGTCCAACACAGGAGATACATACACAGTTACATTCAACTTACAAGCAAAGTATATAAAAAATTGAGATCAGCAGCGCTGATTTTTTGATTAACCTCATAGAGTTTAATGAAAAAATGTCAGCAAATGCCAATGAATAGCGGGATTCTGACTTATTTTGTAACATCTCTGGGAACTAGGCCTGGACACACACTAGAGACCTGCTTGGAAAGGCTCTTCGTGTGGACTTGGCCTGTCACTGTTGTCTGAAGAAGCAGGGGGACTTAGTGACACACTGGTCACATTCATAGAGCATGTTGAACTCCCTTCACACAGTAAATGAACAGCCGGCCTTATCCCCACGCCAAAAGCAAACAAAAACCTATCGCCACCAGAAGAACGCCTGGTCTCTCTCAAGGATGCCAGTCCCCATCCAGACTCTCCCACAGAACCTCAGAAATCTCCCAGATGTAGGCAGGATGATCATGGGCTCGGGAAGATTATGCTCTGGACGTCTTAAGAGATTAGTTACTTAAAATCCTCCACATGACTTCAGCTGTCCCTGTTACAGATGACAGAGTAAAAGCCTGCTTGATTAAAGGTGAATGTCTATACATTTGCAGGAGGGAAAATATGCAGAAGACAGATTTCTGAGAGGCAGAGCACAGACTCCAGAACAGGAGGGGCTGCTAAGTAAGGGTGACAAGAAGGCACACAGAGTGATTTATCTTCACCAGAAATAGCCCAGCTCTCAAGGTCCACGTATTCGCTTACTTTCCCCTAAAGCAGGGACTGAAGCCTGTCTTATCCAATGAGGCCTAACTCTTCCCAGATTCCAAATATGGGGAAAGACAGTGCCTCCACAGTGTGGGTAAGAGTGGAAAGGCAATGTTTATATTGCATAATGTTTTAATTAAAACAAAGATGATGTGCACCAGAGCTCTGCTAGGGGCATTTTCCAGTCCTCCTACACTTTTCTTCCCCTCCCCCAAGGTCACCCATCTTTTCTTCACCCTCAGAATAACTCATCTCTAAAATAAGTGCAATGAATGTGATACCTATAAAGGTTCCCCCAAGGTGAAGTCAGGTCTAGGGACACACTAGTTCTCAACTTCTCCCCTCTACAAGTCCACCATTCAGCAGGACTCCCAGCCAGACGGCAGTACCGCTCCTTCCACCAGTGAAGGAAAGACAGCCAGGCAGGGTGCTTCCAACAAGACAGTTCTTTTCTTGTAATGAAATATCAGAAGACAGATTGCAAAACTGTTCAGCAAGCTACCTTTTGTTCTCAAACACCAGAAGACATCTTGAAGCTGTTCAGTAAATCTTCTCTAAACAGTATCAGAGAGGGTTGTCTAGTTTTGAGGTAGGCCTTGAACAAATCTATCTGTACCACTGCTCCACTAATAAAATAGCAAATGTGGCCATCTGGGAAGCAGAATCCCCCATAGCCCCACCAACACTGAGCCACTGCCAAACAAAACTAACTGAGGAAATCCAGGACGGCCTCCGAGACAGGAGTTTACAGGGAGAAGAGCTCTGTGTGGAGCTCTAAGCGTGGTAGCTGCTTGCTTTGATGCTGGGAAACCTTGGCCAGTCCTAGTGTGTAAAGCAGCTGGAGACCTGCAGGCCTGGGATGCTGGAGCAGGGCCAAGCACCTGGACCCCCAGGCCTCTGAGGGCATGGGCAACAACAGCCAGACCCTGCAAAGTGGAAAAGGCCACCCAAGAAAACAAGGACAACAGTGGTGAGGGACCCAGGCTCTGTCCCTACCTCCTCCCCTGCATGGCACCAGGAAGTCACACAGCAGGGAAGTGGAGGGTGTCAACCTTACCATCAGTACCCCAAATGCAAGGGTCCCAAGAAAGCCACCGTGGGCGCTGTAATGCTTTCTATTTCCAATTCCTTTTTGCTCTGGCTTCCCAGAATTTCAGAGCTCAGCATGGAATTCCCAATTCTCAGAGACAGGCAACATCCCCAGCAGTTCATAAGGACATCCCACATATCTGGGACTCCGGATACTTGTTCATTTTCAAAAGAAAGAATTCTCCCTTCCCATCCAGTCTCAATCTCCCCCATCATTTGTATTCATCACCTAACTCCGAAAGGTCTCTTCTTCAGGGCTGCTGGGGGTAATGGTAAGACACCACTGCTAAGGAAGAGCTGAGAACAAAACAGGAAGAAAGGGTGTCAAAGTGACAGCCAGAAGAAAGAGACTTACCTTAGGGATAAAACAAAGTTCCTCAGAGAAGAGTGTGTTTAATTAATCATTCTATTTATTAAAGACTAAGATACAGATCAGGTGACTAGTAAAAATGTTCCTCATGATTTTTAACTCCAGTTCTGTGGCATCTGAGATAACAGAACAATGAGTGCCTGTGGCAGGCACTCACGTCGGTTGTGTGAACAGACAAAAGTGGCCGTCAGGGGAGTCTTACAAGTACATCTGACAGAAGAGGGTTGCTTCAGTGGTCTCGGGAAAGGTGAAATGGGTCAGAGCACTGACTATGCTATGGGAATCCAGCAGCCATCCCTCCAAAGAAAGCACTATTTAAAAAATCAGGTCTAAAGGTAACCCAGACAGAGTATGCTTCTGCTCTGCGGCTTTGAGGAAAGTCCTACTGGTGAACCTAAGGAATAACCCATCGCTTTGAAATGAAAATCCCTTCACAGTGGGAGCTACTGTAGTCTTCAGGCTGGAGGAAACACTTCCCTTCCTTTGGGTGAAAGTGTTTAGCATTGAGCTGGTAGCTGGTGACCTGCGAGGTTCCTCTGCTTCTCTGCATTATAAATGGAGGAATCATCTGGGAATTGAAAATGTGGAGAAACGCCGCATTTTTCCCAGTTTATAAACAAACACTTGATTGAGTCAGGCACAAAACCCAGTATTTATGGTTGTCTTCTTAACAAGTTTTAAATAGGCTTCATGTTAATTTAACATAATTTCAACATTACAACAAAATGGTCAGTAGAATATGAATATGTTTAATTTGTCAAATTTATGTGTTTTTCAAAGAAAACATTCAGAATAAATGTCAGTTATTCTCATTAAACACATTAAATTTTAAGGGTAATGCTTTTATTATCAATCTTGTTCTCCACATACAGCAAGACAAAATTATTCTGTTACATCACTATTGAACGAGGTTCACTACTCCCCAAAGATTTTAGAAATTACAGCTTCAACTAGCTATAAAATAACCAAATCAGTGCTGGTATGGCCATAAAATTAAGTCTGAAAAAATAGTGAAGTAAATCACTCCCTTAAAATCATGTTGTTGAACAGTGTGTTCCATATGATTCCATTTATGTCAGAAAAAAAAAATCTATACTTACATCAGAATATGCATAGAAAAGAATCTAGAAGAATATATATTAAAGAATATATATCAAATTCAGTAAGGGTTGGGGGACCAAGGGGAACTTTCCCATTTTACTTTCTGCACTTATTGCAGCAAAATTACACTCACTGTCACTTCAATCAATAAATTAGAATTTAAAAAATGCTATTGTCCAAATTTAAAACCGGTATCTTTTATATAACACTTTACCCTGAAGCATTTTATTAGCTATTTTAAATTATGACTTCATTAAAATTAAATATTCAGTTAAAAGAATCTAGATTTCCTTGCTGGGGCATTATATCTAAGAGGTTGTAAAATAACCTCTGGAAGGGGCTGGGGAGATAGCTCTGAGGCACAAGTGCCTGCTGGGCAAGTGCAAGGTCATGAGTTCGAACCCTGGTCCCACAAAAAAAAAAAATAAATAAATAAATAAAAACCTCTGGAAGTCTCAGTCTCTGTCTCCCTTTTTGGACTGATACAGTAGTTATACATATTTATGTTGTAACAGGGCAGGACTAGTGTTTCAATTCCACAATATATATGTTTTCTGAATTTTTTAAATTAAAATATTAAATTTTAAGGGTCAGAGAGATAGATCAGCTGACTAAGTGCCTGCTTTGACAAGTGCAGGGACCAAGGTTCAATGCCCAGTCCTGCATGCCATGCCCCCCATTGCACTGAGCCGGCAATAGTCTAGGTATGGTAGTGCACACCTGTAATCCCAGCACTGAGGAGGCTGAAAACAGGAGGATCACTATGAGTCCATCTGCATAGTGAGACCCTCCACCAAATACACAAATGAAAAAAAAATTAATAAATTTTTCAACTTGTTTTTTTCTTGCTATATCAGGGATTGAACTTTGGACCTTGGACTTGTAAGGCAGGTACTTAATACCACTGAGCTATATCCTCAGCCCTAAAATGAACTCCTGGCAAAGGGAGGTGGCTGCCTGGCCAGAGGCAGGTGGGTATGGCCTGACCTGCTCCTCTTTCTGTCCTAGCAAAGTCAATCAGGGTCACCAAGGCAAATAATCAAGGCCCAAAGTGGTACTCGGGGTCCAGAACCTGGTCTCTCTGGGGATTTCAAAGCCCTACTTTTTCTAGACTGCAGATGCAGGGCTAAGCAGGCTGCGTGGGCTTTGCTCACCCAGACTCCAGAATGTAAGCCTCACTATGCTGCAGAGCTGCAAGACATGAAGGAGGCAATCACCCAGATTATCCTATAGGAAAAACAGAATTAGGATCTAACAGACGTTACCCTTGAAGGGGAGTCATAAAATGTGTAACACTGGAAGGTGCCTGCTTAGGCAAGCACGGCCCCACGCTGCGTCAGTCCCACCCCTGGGCTCCGGTGTGGTGGTGCACACCTGTAACCCCAGGGCTGTGCAGGTGAGAAGAAGAGGATCACTACAAGCTGGAGCTATGTGGTGAGATCCTATAGCAAATACACACACCAAAAAAAAGATAAATAAAAGTGTCCATAACATTTGAGCAGTGGAGGTTGGAATCAGGCCTCACACCACAGCACCAAGCAATGACACAGGTGTGGCAGGGCCCCCCTCCCGGCAGAGACAATGTTCTCAGGGGTCACTGTGTCAGAGAGGGCAACAATCTGCACTCCACAGAGTCAGGCAATTGATGTCACAAGCAAAAACAGATTTAATACACAAAAGGCAAGACTGGGCACTGCCCAAGGAATCAATCATCATTGGTTTTCTCAAAGGCACAACTGGCATCAGATCTGTTGTTTAACAAAAGGCAGGGAGGATCTGAAAGCTGATGAGATGCAGGCGCCCCTAAAAGACGAGACGATAACTTCTCCTGAGGCAGCAGTGCTGATAACGTGCTTTGCCCAGATGCTCTCCTGACGGGCACAGGAGCAGCTCACCCTCTACCTCTCCACCTCCCACGGCCACCCTGGCCACTTCTCCAGGATACATACTTAATATTTTCTGGCTCCTTCCACCTGTCCCTAGCCCCAAATCCCATTTCTCACGGCAGCAAACTACTCCAGTCCTTACCAAGTGGTACCTTCTGGGCACCTAGCCGGAAGCTCTGCTCAAAACAAGCTCTGAGCTCAGACTGCGTTCTATGTCGCAGGCCCAACAGGTGCTCAGAAAAAGGCCTCACACTCCAGCTGTCCCAGAAGGCCTTTCAGGACCACTTAAGAGCTGCTCCAGCCTCTCCTGTCTCCTGAACAGAAAACCCCCCTTGACAGCACTAGCTACACTGGAAATAAGCACAAAATTGTGCTGCCATTCTCCACTATGGGACACCCATCCTTGGAGAGCACGTGACGTCAGTGTCTTCCTGTCCATTTGCAAATCGATCTCGAGTTCATTTCTCCAGCGCCCTTACATTACTATCTGCTGAGGGGCAGGGCCAGGGTGGGGCTCAGCAAGGATCAGTCGCCTGGATGATGGGAATAGGGTGTTCCTAGGAATTTAATTAGAGGGCCAGGCGGAAACTTTGCTTGAACTCTCATTGTTATAAGCCTTATTAGAAAGCTTTTTAAAGTACATCTGACCACTTTCCAGCCTGGGTAGAGTTAATGTAATTTAACCTTTGACTTAGGGTCTTGCAGACCCTGGGGCTCATCACTCTCCACTGCTACTGTAATTATAGGCAAAAGAGATGGAGAGACTGAGCCAGTGACTGGTTGCAAGCTAAGCGTTAGAGCATAGCCCTCCTTCTCTAGCTTGTAAGTTTTGTCCTTCTGAAATGACATTGGAGGCAACTGTTTCTTTCTTTGAAAAATCAGAGGGGCATTCAGACACAGGTGTCCTATATTTCCTCAAGTTAAAAAGCCTGCATTTCATAAGGAACAGCTGAGCTTGTCTTGAAGCAGCAAACAGAGGCAGGCGCCTAGAAAATGTGGAACTCCCAAATTCATATAAAAATTTGACTATGGGGTCTTAATGCAGCATGCACAAGCTGTCCAGGCTAACACAGTCCAGCGACTGGAGCAACTTCTTCCAGCTCCCAGGCCTGGGCTCAGGAGAAGTAGCTGGACTCCAGGGTCCCATTCTAAACCTAATCCCCAACACTACCATAGTCTGAGCCAGTTCTCTTGACCACTTGAGCTGGTCTTTAAGGCCGGAAGTGGCTTCTTCAATCCCCAGAAGACCAGCTCAGCCCACCCACTGCCGCACTACGGGGCCCCACTGGGAACAGAATGCCCTCCCCACCCAAGCCTTGCCCACTGTTGAGCACTCTGTCCACTACCTCTCCCAGAGCTTCCTCAATCACCACTCGCAATGGACTTAACTGTGAACTCTGGGGCTAGGGAGAAAGTTCGAGAGACAGGTGAACTGGAATGAGAGAAAAAGTCATTTTCATTTTCACCAGCCTCTGAGTGAACTTTACCAACCTTCTGATTGTGAGTGTAGAAAACCAACACAGCAACATCACCTGTGATTGTCATAACAGAAATCACACTTTCACATCACATCACACTGATACACATACCTTAAAATAGCACTTAATTTATGACAACAAAATTACAGTAATTGTCAGACATACTATTGAAGCTATTATTTAATGTTATTAAAAACATGTTAATATATTTTAATATTTATTTTTAATATCGAGATAGCGATATTGCAATATAATTGTTTTTGTTAATTATCAAATATATATTTGTTTATTTATTTATTAATGTTAGGCTCAGGCAGGGCCCATAGGCATCACAGACTACCAAAAGGACTCATGGTACAGAACAGGTTCTTAACTCTTATTCAGTGGAACAAAAACTAAAATTCTAAAATAAGAAAATCCTGCACTTGGGCTCAGATTCAGGTTCTCCCCCTTAAAACAAAATTACTTTCTCTCCTTTAGCGTTGAATTTCCTCATCATGATCAAGGGAGCCAATACAAAAACATATGCTTTCTGAGACCTGGGGGCCTGTGGGGGTGGCTTAGGGGTACAGTGCTTATCCAGCAGGAGTGAGATCCCAGGTTCGGTCTGGGATCTGGCACCATAAAAGAAAACACCCTGTGAAAAAATTCATTCTTTAAAAAAGGAAATAGGGCCGAGCGTGGTGGCTCACGCCTGTAATCCCAGCATTCAGGAGGCTGAAGCAGGAGGATTGGTGCAAGTTCAAGACCAGCCTGGGCTACAAAAGTGAGCTCAAGGCCAGCCTCAACTGCATAGCGAGACCCTGTTTCAAAAAGACAAAAAAAAAAAAGGAAATAGGCTGGCAGTCTAAAAAGCATCTGCTTAGGCAAGCTTAGTTCGAATCCAGGCACCACATGCTGCACCAGCCCCACCCCCAGGGCAGGCTGAGCCAGCCATAACATAAAGTTTAAAAATAAAAAAGAAATAAAATAATTGAACACAAAATAACTTCATGCCGGGCAAAGCTGGAGACCTGGCACTACAGTAGTGAATGTGACAGGGCCAGTCCTGAAGTGCTGTGCTGCAGAGGGCATGTGTGAGGGTCAGCACAGAGACCAGCCCCAAAGCATGCTGTCAACATGGCAGCGCTCAGCGCTAGGTTGCACATGGAGTATTTAATTACGTGTCGATTTATGTTGCTTCTTAACTATGGACTATCAGGTCATCTTCCTTCTGCCTGCCAGCATGGCTTCTTAGAGGCCTGAGGGCTGGCCCTTACAGAGAAGGCTGCTCATTAGATGGAAGCCTGAGAACCAAATGGACCTGACTTCACAACCCCACTGGGCCACTGGCAGACTTTACAACTATGGCACAGACAATAGAGATACCTAAATTCTCTCCTTCCCTTAAAGCTGTTGGAAGGGCACACGAAGGGAGCAGATGCACTTCACCAGGACCTCCTGCCTTGATGGCCCAAAACAGCAGGGCCATTTGGTCATGGAGCAGAGAAAACACAACGTTCTCTTTATAGGTTAAGTACAGCAAGTATTTTGCTATGGTGATGAGAAATTGACTAACAAGGGCTGGTGAGATAGCTCAGTGGACTAAGTGCTTGCTTAGCCAAGTGCAGGAGCTGGGGTTCTATCCTCTGCACCACACGCTGTATGGCCCAGGCCTCACCACCACCATCTGCTAAGCCAGCCACTGAGTTTGGCTATGGTGGCACATGCCCGCAATCCCAGCGCTGGGGAGACCGAAAACAGAAGGATCACTATGAGTCCAAGCTATGCAGTGCATTCCTGTACCAAATACAAGAAAGAGAAAAAGAAATTTAAAAAAAAAAATCCTACAGTCTGGTTCTCCTGATAACAATTCTCTTCTCCAGCACCTTTGCTAGTCCTTATAACAGCCAAGGCCACTACATCTGGTATAGCACCACAACAGTGGTGTTTGTTCATCCATAAATCATGATCCCCGCCACTCTGTTTCAGAACCTTCCCCTGAATGCCCCAAACCGCTTCACTTCTCTCCTCTCCCTCCTCCTCTGCTTCTGCCTTTGATCAGCAGAGACCTAGCTCTGAGCTCATGCCCATCAGTACATCAAAGATTCTTTCAACCTCTTCTGGAAGCACCCTCTGGCCTCTTCCCTCACTAAGTGGGAAGTAAGTGATCACTTACTCAGTCCCATCTTGTTCAGACGAGAGTTCTGCAAATGAACTTCTCTCCCAGTGGAGGAGAATGCAAGCGATCATTAGCATCTCAGGCTCATCCAGGGATGCGCCTCTGCCTACCTGTTTATCGCCAACGCTTTCCAAGCCATTTCATCTTGCCTACAACACCATCACTGGTCTGGGAGGTCTCACCCTTCATGGCACACAAATCCAAGTGTGTCCAAAGCTTATATTCATCTTTACTGATTCTTCTCCTGTTTGTGCACACACAGATCCCATTCTCTTCTCCACACTGTCATGCTCTCATGTCACTGTCACAGACACAGAAAGCTTCCTAGCACCCCACAGCTCCAGGCACCCTCTCCATCCTTTCTCACCCTCTCTCCATCTCCACACCTTCTGGCTCTACTCAGTTCTCCCAGCTCCCTCAAGCCCAGGCTTATGGAGGGTTTGGAAATAGAACAAGAGTTGTGGTATCAGCCAGTGGCTCCAGGTTGGGTGGGGCACCCAGGGCTACACCAGATGAAAACAAGACCTAACTGTCAAGAGGGCACAGACAGAACCAGGAACTTCAGCAGCAACTTCCCTAGGACAAAGCTACAAGGAGGATCAGGATCCCAATGGGCCATGAACGAGGATTCTGACCCAGGTCCTAGACCCCGGCAAAGGAAAGGAGCCAAGAAGCACAGGTCTAACGATGTCCAGGGAGCCATGAGCAATCTTAGAGGTTACCCCACAAACCCCTTCACACATGGGAGCAGGATTTGCTAACTCAGATTGCCAGTTCTGGAGCTCATGCTTGTATCAGTCTCACTCTGCAAAGCACACGGCTTTACCCAACATTTTATAAATAAAATTTTATTCTAGGTGGTGTGGCCCATGTGGATTTGGAGACTGAGATTCTTTGTTGGTTTATATTTACACTACACATTAGTTCAAATTACATATGAAACCACAGTACAGAGCAAGAATGCTGACACAGGAATCAGTCCACCCCACACTCTAAGCAGACAAGAACAAGACCTCAAACACCTCCTGCTCCAAGCTAAAAGGTAGTAGAAGCTAGCCCTCCTTTCTGCCATCCTGGAGAGAACAGAAGGTTCCATGAGAGGGGCTTAGAAGTCAGCAGAAACCAGTGCACCTATCTAGTTCCAAACGTCCCTCCCTGGACCTACAGCCTGCCTTCTGCCACTATTCCCTTTACAGTCACCTCAATGCTCCTTTTCCCCAGGACACCACTTTGCACACGGAGGTAAGGAGCAAGCAGACAGCACCCACCTGCCCAGAGCGGGAGCCAAGGCCCCACTCTGGAGCAGCACAGGGAGGAGCAGCAGGGAGACCAGCAGGCAGCCTTCACATTTCTTGAGCAGCCAAAAAGAAACAAAAGGCACAAATGTCACATTTCCCCGCTTTCCCATTGGTGGCTCCTTCCCCAGCCCTGGGCCCCTCCCCTTCCACTCGGCCTTCTTCCCGCCTCAGATGCATGCCACACCCACGTCCCTCAGAGAGGGCTTTTCTTGTTGGAGTCCTTTTGAATCCACAGGAATCATTAATTGCTGACTCAAGTCCAGATACTAAATGAATGACAAAAACACAGCCTAACAAATACAAATTCAAAAACAAACAAACAGAAAAAGCCACAAGTTCATTATCAAGTGATGCCAAGACAGGGCTACTTGCCTTTGAGCCTCTGCCCAAGCACACAGGAAGACTCTGTATCCTGACCCACTGCCGGTGTATATATGTGTTGTGTGCATATGTGTCTACACACATGATTGTGGGTAGGCATACGAACAAGTACGTTTTGGGCAACACAGACGCTGCCACCAGTGAAGGTTCACTAGTTTTGGATTCAGGCACCCATGGAATGACCTGGCAGAAACCAAAGACTCAGAAAATCTTGTTTCATTTGTTTGAGGTCACTGCATAGCAAGATTTTTAAAAGTTCCCTCCAATACATCAATGTGTACCATAGTTTGAGGAACACAAACCGGACACTTTTATCGTGAGTTTCCCCATCATTCAAGGCAGCTAAGATAAAAATTAGAATGCATTATATCCTTTAGTTGCCACCAGAGCCCTTGGATTTTTTTTTTTTTTTTTTTTTTTTTTTTTATGAGGGCTCAGATACCAATTATGACGAGGCTGCTTTATTGTAAACTCAGGTCCTGTAACTCCGAAGTCCTTTCTTGGGCCACACATCTGTTTATGGCTGTATGTGTATGGCCAACGTGGGGAAGCAATCCTCATTGCCATAGATCACGAGCAGTTTCCCTAAGTGCGAAACACCTGCATTTGGAGAGCTGAATCCCACAGGCATCGGTGACGACCCCTCTGAAGGTAGAGGTCTGAGTAATAAAGACAAGGCTAGGAGTGGTGGAGGTTTGAGAAGATGAGGAGAGGCAAGGTACCAGACCCAAGACAAGTTGTAAGATACCATCTTCTGGGGTGCTCAATGGCATAAAGTGAATGGCTAAACGTCAGGGTAATGAGCGCCCCCCTGGAAAGAGAATCTTAAGACAGAAGAAGTCAAGGGCTCACTTCTCAGGGTCACAGCTTCTCCCTCTTGCTTACTCTACACATCCCCACTTTCTCTAAGAACACAGAACTTGGAATCCTCACACATGCTTAGCAGGCAGCTTCAATTTCTGTCTCTCTTCCCAAGATGACAAGTTGGGCTTCGCTCACAGACCACTTAGGGAGAACAAAGCAGCCCTTCACCCCATCCCTATTTCTCTCTCTCTCTCAAAATAAAGAAAAAGCAGCATCATTATCACCAAACCAACTTTTCTGACAGTGGAAATCACATTACTACTTCCAGTCAGGAATAAATGCAAACCAACACCAAAGTGCAAACACTGGAGCATCCATTTTCTTGCTAACATTCCAAGAAGCCAGGCACATATCCACAAGTATGCCTTACACCATGGATCTGGGGTGGCAGACCTCACCCCAAGGCCCTGGACAGCAAATATTCCTGCCTAAAAACAAACAATACGCCACCATTCCTCTGGATTAGAAATGGGCCTCTTGGTCCCCAATTCCAATCCATGTCACACCAGCTGTTCCTGGCATCCCTGAAAATATAGTGTTGATGGGAAAGAGCCACAAGGAATTACAGGAACTAAGTGCAGGTTACACTTTCCCACTGATTGCACTGATAAGCAGAGTCACTTACCCAGCACAGCCAGACAGCTCAGCACTGGAAAAAAGCACTTCATGTTGGCGGCGGCAGAGGCGGCGGCGGCGGCGGCGGCAGCAGCAGCAGCAGCAGCAGCAGGAACAGGACACAACACAAGGCACTTCCTCTTCTTGGTGCACCTAATCTCTCATCTCTAGCGATCCACTTAGATAGGAAACAGTTTCGGAGATAGAACTTAATGTAGAAAATGAAAACTGGCTAAAGAGGAGCCATCAGAAGACAGAAGCTGGGGGAAGGGAGGAGTGTCACCTCTGTGAAAAGTCCCTTATGCCGAAGCAAATGTCCAGAGCAATTGTGAAGGTGCTCTAGGCTTCTGCCACATTGTGTGTCTTGCAATTTCCACAGTATCTGTAGGTGGTGGTGGATTAATCCTCGAGGAAAAAAGGAGTAGTCTGAGAAAATCCTTTCATCCACTGATTATACAGAAATGTCCTTGGCTTCCCAGTGAAGGTGTCTGTGATCTCTCTCATTCAGATTCCCCAAAGGAAACGGGGCGGGTTTTGTGGAAATCTCGGACAGCCAAATCACCCTGGCTGGTGTCGACAGTTTGGATTCCTTCGTCAAAAACTCTGTCTCCATCCATGGTAGTAGATCACTGAGCTGTCACCCGCCCCTCACCTGCCAGGACACACGAAGTGAGCGGGCATTCGGCGGCCCCGAAGCGGTCCCACAATGCCACCAGACCTCTAAAACAAACAGCAGAAATTTATCAAAGGCAAACACAACCGGCACAGAAACCTGGAAGGCTGGGCGCTGGGCTGGTCCAGACACCTGGGTCGCGTCTCTGATGAGCCACAACCTTTGCATTCTGACCTTGGGCTGGTCGTTCTCTCCCTCCGCCTCAGTTTCCCGAATCACTGCAGGGCAATCACACGAAGCCCAATTGTCTCTCTAACACTTTCACCAAAACCTTCACTCCTGGGGTTTCCTGTGGCCTCCTACCAAGCCCGACTGGGGCAGCCCCACCCTCTGCTGGGGCAAGTCGGGAAGGGGTTCGGAGGTGGGGCCGCGGCTCAGGGTTGCACCCAGCTCGCGCCCCGGGCCATGGGGGCTCCGAGCGCGCCGCGTCCCAGGTGGCCCCGCTATTGTTTTACCTTCCCGGGTGTTTATTTTTTGCTGATTGGAAAGAAAGGAGACCCGGGAATAATGCAGTCGGGCTTCACTTTCCGCTGCCAAGCGTGCTCACCGCGCGCCCGACCGGCCAGGCGAGGGTCTGGGGCCCGGCCGAGTGAGCCCGCCGCCGCCTCCCGCCCGCGGGGCCGGCTGAATCCCCGCCGCCCCGTCCGCCAGCCCGCTCGCCCACGCTGGACCCTCACCTGCCCGGTCTTCGCCTCCCACCTCGTCCGTCCGTCGGTCGGCGGTCGCGTCGGTCGGTCGGTGCCGGCGCACGCCTCGAGGGACGCGCCGCTTCCTCTTCTCGCTGCGAAGGCACCGGCAGCCGAGCTCCGGCCCCTCCCGAGTCCCCGCCCCCCGGCTCCAGCCCAGCCCGCTGCGCCCCGTGAGGCGAAAGAGGGCGAGGAGAGGGCGGTGGCCTGGAAGAGGCCCCGCCCCGCCCCCGTCAGACCCCGCCCCACCCCTCCGCCCTCGGGGAGCCCGGGCGCTGGGAACTTGGGGTGCACTTGGCCTGGCCACACCGAGCCCAGGTGTAGCTGAGCGGCGCAGCGCATGGGGCAGTAGCCGGAAAGTTAACCAGGGCTTCTCCCCGCGGGTTCCCGGCTCGCCAGCAGGATGCACAGGCCCCCATGTGCGCAGGCCCCAAGCTCGAGAGCGTGTCCTCTCCCCGGGGACCAAAACAAGGCTCTTCCAAAGAAAACAGAATGCTCTCAGATAGGAGGCCTACTTTGTGTTTCACTCTGGAATAGAACCTGGGTTGTGCAAACAGCCTGGGCTCTGGTCCCAGCTGCCCACTTCCTAGCTGTGGACCTTCATCAGCTTACTTAACCTCACTGTGCCTTAGTTTCCTCATCTGTTATATGGGGAACTCACCCCTGCTTACCAGGGATAAGGAGGATGTCTGTCATACTTACAAAGCCCTCTGAACGGCGCTATATATGTCATAACCACTCAGTAAGATAAGTTATTGTTATTTTATAACTAGTCTTATCCAGGCAAGAGCTTTGTCACTTGCTCAGCACTACCCAGGTGCACGCCTTTGTGGGTAGACAAGGTCATAGGTGACCAAGGCGGCAAGGACAGTCCTCATGGAGCTTGTAGTTCAGGGGGGACACAAACGATGAAACAGACATAACAGGAACAAGGCTTCCAATACTGTGGCATGGTGGCCTGGGCCTGATCTGAGCAGGATAGGTCCCAGGAGGAAGGCAGAGTTGGAAGCAGCAGGAGGAGGATCTGGGGACAAGCCAAGTGTGGCGAGTAATCACTCAGAGGGGAGTAGGCTAGCTGAGGCAGTTTCACTTGTGTGGGGCCCAAGAAAGACTGTGAAAGAGAGGGGCCCAGGAAAGAAGAAATCCTCTGGGAATCAGCTGGCATGGTTAGGGGCCAGGCCTTTAATGAGAGCCTGCTGGAGCCCCTGAAGGGTCTGAGTAGCTCTCACCTGCAGGGGTTTTAGACCACCCTGCCTTAGGTGTGCAGGGCGGGCGAGAGGAGCTTCACAGAGGCTGCCAGACAGGTGTGACAGCGAATTGCTAAAGATCCAGAAAATGCGAGGCCAACCGGACCAAAGGGGTAGAATACAGAGGTCCCCTGAAGTCAGCAGGCAGGCTCTGCAGAATGCTGGGTCAAGGGTGAGCAATAAGGCAGGCAGGAAAAAAGTATCACAGCTCAACAACTGAGACCAGGATTCAGAACAGAAGGCTGGATATATTGAATTTGAGATACCCGAGAGGTATCCTGATGACTGTATCCAAAGAAAGAATAGGGGAGGGATCAGAGCTCACAGAGAGCTGTTTGTAGCATTTTTCACCCTCTTGTCTTCTATACAGCAAATAATTTAGTGACCAAATATACTGATAATTTAGTTATGCAAAAATTAATATCCCAGAGCATAAAACAATGAACACTATGCTACAAAGATGCAAAGATAACCTGAAAGCATTACCGGTACTCTCTCCCTCCTTGGGCTATAAATTCCTTGAAGGTCAGGTGTGATCTTTAATTATAATTTATCCCATTTAATTCTTGGCATAGATAATTGTACTATACACACTTTAAATTGTGTATGAACTGAATGTGTATCACATGTTTAAAGTATTGTTTTGAACATATCCCCCTGTATGTTAAATATCACCTCTTCCCCAGGTGATGACAGCGACTGTGGCATCTCTCTGCTCTTGCCTGTTACATCCTTTTGTTTGTTGAATATCTACAATTTATGAAGAAAAGTCTCTGTTCTCATGTGTTTCTTGTGGGAAACAGACAGTGAAACAAATATGACCTAAAGTAACCTGTGTTCTCAAACAAAGTGGCAATAGTAATGTATGTGGGGGTGCAGGGACAGGCACTGTTCTAGGTAGGTGTTGATGGACTGCTTCTCAGGGAGTGACATTTGACCAGAGAACGAGTGAGAAGAAGGGACAAAGCCATGAGCATTTTGGGAGAAAGGGAATCCTAACCTTAGGGAATAGCAAGTGCAAAGCCCCTTGGTCTTAAAATAAGAGGGACACTGGTGTGTGTGAAAGGGCATGAGAAAGAAAAGATGTACTCAGAGAGGCCACACAGGTCAAACCCTATAGGACCCTGCAGAGTGCAGAGCAATTTGGACTGCTCTAACTGCCAAGCAAGGAGTGTCATGGTGGTGGTGGGTGAGGGCATCGGAAAGGAGGCTCTCACAGTCACAGGCAAAGCTGACCATGGCTTGGACTGGGGATGGGGAGGTGTAGGGTGTGAGAAGTGGGAAGCAGCTGGAAGCAGCATGAAATTAGATTCTGTGGGATTTTTTTTTTTTTTTTTTTTTAAGAACTGAATATGGCAGAAACAAAGAGAGCAGTGAAGGAACCTTCTAGAAGAAGACTTCAGCCTGCTTGGCAGCTCCATCTATACCAGGCTGCTCAGCTCCTCTGCATCTCACCTGCAGGACCTCTGCCTGGGCCCCAAACCTGGCACCCCTAGGCTCTACGATCCCTTCCCAGAGTTCTGTTTTTTCCTTCCCAGCCTGCCCTTTCGCCTACTATATACTCCTCCACCTCTGAGCTTCTACCACAATATGTGTTACAGTTGATTCTCAGCGCAGCATTCTCTCTGATCTTCACATCTCTGGGAGAACTACAATATGCAAAGCATGGTGCTAACTGCTGGGCAGGGCGAGAGAAGAACAATTAGAAGAATGCCTTTGCCCTCCAGACACAGGAAGGAGCAAATGAAGTAAATGTGAGCAGAGCCTGATGGCACTGGAGATGCTCAGTGGACAAAGCATGGAGCTGAGCTTCGTCCCAAGGGATGGAGAGACACCAACCGGAAGGTCCCAGTCAGCAAATCTGTTTGATACCCCAGCTGAGCACTAGCAGCTTGTTCCAAGACATTTTACATTTGAATTTTGTTTTATTTTATTTTATGTATTTGGTACAAGGTCTCGCTACTCAGCTTGGACTCCTAGTGATATTCCTGTCTCGGCCTCCCCAGCCCTGGGATTACAGGCCTGAGCCACCAGGCCTGGTCTCTGGGTGGCTCAGGGTGCCCAGGGGGTGGGAGCCCTTGGGGCCTGTGGTGCAGGGGATTAAAACCCGGTCCCTGCACTTGTCTAAGCAGGAGCTTAGACTATGGAGCTATCTCGCTGATCCTTATATTTGCATTTTGAAGTCATTTCTGGACTGGCCTGGAATCAGTGGTCTTTTAGGGAATTTCGGAAGAGCCTGCAGCTTCCCCACCAGCTAACCTCCGAAGCCTGCAAAAGTCAGGCTGAGCCCTGGCAATGAAACACAGGGGCGCGTGTGTGTTCAGTACCCAGGCTGATGTGCCTGCGCGGTTTCCTCCAGGCGCTGCAGTTTAGGAAGCAGGGTCCCTGGTGCACAATTTTCCTGCTTTCCAAGAGAATTAGGAAATCCAGCATTTTCTTCCAGTTTCTCCTAATTTTGCACATTGGAAACTGGTGCTTAAATTAAACACTGTGAGAGACCAACACACACTCTATTTGTAGATAAGATATGCCCAAATGGTTTTACCAGTTTGAGGCCTCTGAATTCATAGGAGGTTATAATCAAAAGGCTAATTTATAAACCACAAAACAGCCTAAAGGTACATTTTAAAGAGAAAAAACAAAACAAAACAGGGAAGGGCTGACCAGGCTGGCCTTTGTCACTTGAAAGTTGAGAGGAAAGCATTTTGTCTCAAAGCAGGCTGACAAGAGCTGTGCACTCACAAACAACAGATGTTCACTGCTGCTAATGCACTCTGAAATGCCAAGCGAAAAGAGCAGGACCTCCCTAGCTCGCTCGACAGCCGAGTTGGAGCTGAGAGCGTGCGCCCGCCGAGCAATTCTCCCGATAGCCACTTTTTTCTTGGTGATCACCTCCTACACAGACAAGGATCCCCAGAGCTGAAGACCAGAAATAGCCCACACGGGATGCCATCTGTCTTTAAAACAAAAAGAAAAGCCTGGCGTGGTGGCGCACGCCTTTAATCCCAGCACTCGGGAGGCTGAGGCAGGAGGATTGGTGCAAGTTCGAGACCAGCCTGGGTTACAAAAGTGAGCTCAAGGGCAGCCTCAACTGTATAGCGAGACCCTGTCTCAAAAAGACAAAAAAAAACAAAAAAAACAAAAAAAAAAAAAAAAAAAAAAAAAAAAAAAAAAAAAAAAAAAAAAAAAAAAAAAAAAACAAAAAGAAAGAAACAGAGGTGACTGCTAATATCTTGAGACCAGAGGTGGGTGGGGAGTGGGCAGTCCCCGAGGGCGTCGGTGGGCACTCAGAACCTGAACCACGCCGTCTAGCGCTGGAGGAGGACCCGGATTTGCTTTCCAAGAGGGAAAAATAAGATTCTTTTCAGCTTAAGGTCTCCTTCTGCCACGAAACCCCAGAGGTGTGCTTGCTTCTTTCCTTGCTTGGTTGACAGAGAACTTTAGATCTAACGAAGAACGACCGCTTTGTGTCCCAGATCTGTATTCATTGGCCCCTAACTCTGTTCAAGTTAATCTCTCTTGCTCAAGCTTCCTAATTTACAAAAGAGGCTTATATTTTTTGTTTGTTTATTTTTTGCAGGACCAGGGTTCAAACTCACGACCTTGCACTTACCAGGCTGGCACTTGTGCTTCAGAGCTATCTCCCCAGCCCCTAAAAGAAGCTTATGTTAACCCTTGTCCCCAAAGAGAGGTTGTAAGGACTTCATATAAAAGACTAAGAAAGGGGCCCAGGAGATAGCTCAGTGGAATAAGCACTTGCCTGGCAAGTGCAGGGTCCTAAATTCAATCTCTGAAATCTACTGGCCATTCTTTTCACTATTTGGGTACTTTATACAATCAGAGAAGCAAAGGACTGATGAGGTTCTAGGTTCCAGTCTAAGTTGTGTCTGTTGTGTTTTGACCTTTGGACCTAAGTTTCTTCTATAAAATGAGGTTGGTTAAAGTAGTAAAGTCTCAAACTCACTGTGCATGAGTTATTGCAGAAACATTTAAAATGCAGGTTTCCATACCACCCAGAAGATCCACTTTCTCAAAATTTGGGTAAGATTGGACTCAAATGTCAATGCAGGGATGTCAGTTTTATTGTGTATCCACTATGGATGGAAGTGTTTGATCCCCATTAAAACTCATGTTAGGGTGGCCAAATAGCTCAGCAGATTAAAGCACCTACTTACATAGACTCAGGGATGATTGAGACAGGGCATGGAGGCACATGCCTGTAATCCCAGCTCTTGGGAGGCTGAACACAGGCGGATCACTATGAGTCTGATCTACATAGTGAGACCCTGTAGACCCTGTACTAAAATACAAAAATAAATAAATACACCAAACTCATGTTGAGATCTCATTGTAGTGTTAAGAGGCATTAAGACTTTTAAGAGGCCTTTGGGAAGGACCAATGTTGCTCCAAAAACTGTAACTTAGTCAATGGAAGAGTGGGCTTTCATAGAGTGGGTTTGGCTTTCTGGGCTCCTGTTCCTGTGTTCTCTCTTTCCCATGCTGTCCCTCACACACCTGCACACTGTGCAGTTGTCCACCTGAGCTGCCACAGCAGGAGGCCCTCACCAGATAGCTGAGTACATGCCAGCACCACACTCCAAGACCTCTAGATCTGGTGCCTTTATGAATCAACCAGTCTTAAGGATTATGTTATACAGATAATGGGCTAGACACTGATAGCCACAAATTCATGATTAGACCCCTCCTTCTGAATGGATTTCTGATTTTGATGGAGAAGCCATTTAACTACATAGCAGTCACCTAGAGCAAATGAATTAAAGAAGCTTCAATTTTCCACCCGTATTTATGCTGGACTTTGTCCTGACCACAGTCAAAAGGCTCCTGATTCTTTCTAGCTCTGATCCTCAGTACTGTATTGCTCTCTATGTCTGTTTTTCAAAATCTTAGCGAATCTTGATTTTTTTAAAAATAAAACTTAACAGCCGGGCGTGGTGGCGCATGCCTGTAATCCCAGCACTTGGGAGGCTGAGGCAGGAGGATCAATGTGAGTTCGAGACCAGCCTGGGCTACAAAAGTGAGCTCAAGGCCAGCCTCAACTGCATAGCGAGACCCTGTCTCCAAAAGACAAAATAAATAAATAAATAAATAAAAATAAAAAATAAAACTTAACAATAATGGATCTGTCTTTTTTTAATACCCAGCTCTGGCTTACAGCCAGTACCTTTTCTTCTAGGGACTCCCTTCCTTTGGTTAAAAAACAGGGAGTTGAGGCTATGGATAGACTGGATGCCATAACATTTGTCATGTTGGAGGAACTTCTAACTTATTCCATCTCAGTGTCCCAGGGCATCTGGGCTGCATGCCAGGCTGGCTGCCACTTGCCACCATGCTGTGATCCAGGTGGAGGACTCTACAGAATTGTCTAAGGCTCTGTTAAAAAAAATAAATAGTTTGGTCATAGAGTGTCTGTGCCTGCACAGGGAAAGGCACCATGGATCTGAGTTGCTAAGAATCTCAGTGGCTGAGAGCTGAAAGCAGGATAGCTCCTTCTGGATAGGGTGCTTTTTCTGAGACATCTGTTACCCCACAGACCGCCAAAGCTGTCTGGCGTGAACTGACTGGCACATTGCCTTTCCCTGTAAAAGAGTGCAAAGGCATTAGCAAACCTCACCCAAATTTACATGAGCCTGGCTCACAGCTTCTAAAAGTTCACTCAGAAGTTAATTATTTGGAACTCAGAACATATTTTCCCATAACAGTCATATAATAAATACTGATTATATTTCCAGGCTGACATGTAAGTGTGCTTAACCCTTAATATGCCTGATATGCTACTTATTTTAGAAGAAAAAAAAAAAGAGGTAAAACAAAATATATTTGAAATACCAAAGATATGATAACACTGAAAAATAATACTGACCCAGCACTCGGGAGGCTGAGGTAGGAGGATTGGTGCGAGTTCGAGACCAGCATGGGCTACAAAAGTGAGTTCAAGGCCAGCCTGAACTGCATAGCGAGACCCTGTCTCAAAAAGACAAAAAAAAAAAAAAAGAAAGAAAGAAAGAAAAATAATACTGAGACAAGAATTTTGCTTTATTTTCTAAAAAGCACAAATATTTATTTTACTTAAAGCACTGCTCTATGCCCTGGGGTAGTTTCAAATGAACAGGTGACTTTCTGTCCTTGTAGGAACACATCCTGTGTTTCTCTGATTGCTATGTCTTTTCCAGGAGTATATGTGCTCACTGCATGCAGAATCCGCCCTGTCTTGTTCACTAGTGCGTGCTCAGTGCCTAGAATAACGCCTAGCACACAGCATATGTTAAACAAGCATTTATTGAACAAGTGATAAAATCTACTTGGGGAGGTAAACAAATAAGCAAATAAATATGCCATTAAACGACAGATGGTGGTAAGTCCTATGAACAAGGGACAGAGACAGTCATTTTCAACGTGGTGGCCAGGAAAAATTTCTCTGAATAAATGATACTTGAGGCTAAGGATGTGGCCCAGTGTTGGGAGCTGCTGGAGCGGGACATTGGTCCTATGTAGGAGGGCAGGAGGAAGCCTCACTGCCTTTGCAGCCAAGCTACCGCAGTGCTGCCTGGACGTGGTGGGCTACTAGTTGCTAGGCAACTGTGTGTCTTGCAACTCTGCACAGGTATCAAGGCCCTTACTATTTTCCCCGGGGTCTTTGCCTATCATGCGTGGTCTACTGCCTAACCTCAGCTATTATCTCTTGTCTTTATTTTCTGAATCTTCTCACCATTTTCTCCCAGCGACTACCAAGAGACCCACAGATCCCTGCAGCCCAGTGGTTAAATACTTGTCTAGCATGTACAGGACCCCAGGTTCAGTTCCCAGCAATGTAAGATAATGGTGATGACAGTAGTGGTGATAAAGATACTTGCGCAGAGATAGGAGTGGAGGGTAGGGTCATGGGAGGACCAATAGGAAGAAGTCATCCACTGTATGCTATGGGACCAGGAAAGGTAGACCAGTGTTCTGACTGAGGTCAACTAAAACACCTGGACAGACTTTCAGTATCATTTGACAAATTATGGAAGCTGTGAGGAATTACCAAGAGAAAGCTAGAAGAACTACTTCTCAAATCTGCTGTCGTCCTGCATACATCTGTGAGAAATAAAACTGTAAAACCAAGCTGAGCTTTTATCCTCTTAAGGCAAGCAAAGGAGACAACAGGAAGCCCGGGAAGAAGATGAGCCTCTGATTTTGAAGCTAAGATCCCAGCAAGCTCAGTGCTCAGGATAAACAGGAAACAGAAGTGATTCAGTCCCTATACAGACTTGGGGCCTGCACAGCACAAGAGACCTTGAACATCACCTGTGGGTCAAAGAGCTCCCAGTCTGGGGTTAGCACCAAATACCTGAAAAATGCAGGTGGCAGTTGCTGCTGCAGGAGGAAGACCCTATCACCCTGAGCCTCAACTTATTCCAAAATAGAATTTCTGACATGCAGTCAGATATTAGCTGGAAGTGAGTGAGAAGCAACGGACAACCGAACCAAATTTGCAAAATCTTGAGATACTGGCACTAAATGGCACAGCCAGTAGAATAAATAGGCTTATTATATTTGAAGAAATAAAATTTAGACTTGAAATGTTTGGTAAAATCTCAGAGCCATTATAGGATCCAGAGAAGTATGTCTGGGTAAGAGGACAGATGCAATGAACCTGAGGCAAGGACGGCCTGCTAGAAAGTGCACAAGTCAGTGCGGTAAGAAGTGAGAGTGGGGAAGAGGGAGGAAGAGGAAGAGAGAGGCGACGAGCTCAGAGAAAGACAAAGCCCGGATCTGTGCATCTAACGGGAATTTCAGTTTTATTCTGCATGTCAAGGAATCCCACTGGCTGCCGCAGTGAGCCTTAAAGTAACATGATTAACTTGTATCTTTAATAGGTCAAGCTGACTTGTATAAAGAGAAGACTACAGAAAGCAAAAATGGGAGCAAGGAGACTGATGGTACAAGTGAGACAAGTCGGAAACTTGGGCTAAGGTGGCAGTGGTGGAAGTGGTAAGAAATGAACTCAGGATACACATTTGCTGTTGCCACTGTGGACTGACCCTGAGCTACCACTGATGCTACAGCCCTAGCTTCTAGGACGTACTTTGAATTGCACTGGCCATGGAGTATGAGGAAGAGGTCACCCTAGCCCCTTCCAGAATGTGTTCCAGTAGGGCCCATTCTCCGGGAACCTACGTGGGTGCTGCTTCCCATGGCACCTTATCCTGTATTTTGTGCAAAAAGAGCCAACTGCCTTCTGAATTGTCCTAGGCTGGATGTCACCAGCCTTTGCACCAAACCTTTCCAAGAACAGCTCATTATTTCCCCCCTAAACTACTTTTTCCTCCTCAGTCCCTGTCCCAGTTAATGAGACTCCTTTCTCCCAATCACCTAGGCCAGGGCATTTGGAGTCACAGGAGACTTCCCACTTTCCACAGCCAACCAGTAACTGTGTGGTGGCAGCTCCCTGTCCTCCCCCTCTTTTGAAGCTACTTGTTCCTTTCTGTTCTGTGGCTTCAGACATCGAGCGCCTCTCTGTAGACTGTGGTTGCAGTTTCCGGCTTGGCCTCTCAGGTGGTGACCTCACTCCCTCTCTTTGGCCCTTCTACAATGTGTACCATTCTAAAGTGTAGACATGACCCTTCTAGGGGTGCTATTTGCTCCCATGAGATTCAAGATTCTTAGTCTAGCATAGGGAACCTCTCAGTTCCCTTGAGCTGTTTTCCATCTTTCCTGTGCTTTTGATTATTCTTGCTCTGAGCTGATGCTTCCAGGTACGAATAGTTTCCTTTGTGTGCCGTTATTGATGCAGGAAGAAAAAACTGATCTGGGGTGCATGACCTCCAATAGGGAACCTCCAAATGATACAGGGAAAACCGATCCCGAACCTGAAAAGTACCTGGGTCGAGTTCATGTTCTCTAAAACTGAAGAATGAATTTTAGGAACAAATGGAGGTAATGAGCAGAACATATTTATTGAGGGAAAGAAAGCTCCTGTCCAACAGAGGGACAGGAAGGGGGTCCCAAGTAGGTGTCCCCTGGAAGATGTCTCTTCCAGGGACTTTTATAGAGAAGACATGGGAACTAGCTTAGATGGATATGAGGTGGGACAAAACTATGGTCAACCAATGAGATTATGAGCACCACTGTTCAGGTAAAATTGATTAAAATCGGGATCCAATGGGAAAGCAAGTCACGTAGCAGGCAGGCAAGAACACCACCTATTCCACTTGGGCTTGGTGACTCTTTCCAGGGTCTTTTAAGGTGACTGATTCTTATTTAGCATATCAATCCCTGATGCCCACCCTTAAGGAAGTATGTAGTGGCTTCTGTTTACTCTTGTCTTGAGATCTGGCCCAAGGTGGAGGAGTGTCTGTCTCTAGTTGGAAAATCACCTTGTCTTCCGCGGTGTCCTTGAGGGCCTGGCCCTGTCTGACTGCCTATAATATTTCTATCTAATTCAGCTGCCTACAACATTATAAGCCCACTTTTCAGCTAGGTAAGTCTTTCCCTCTACTATCCTCTAACCTGGCAAGCACCACCATTTTTGTACAAATAACCAGGAGCTCCTTTCCTCCCTTTTCAGGAATTGAGTTGGTCTCCTATGGGAGCTCCGTGCGCGGTGAAGGTCTCTAAGGGAGTGATGGGTGTTTTACCTGGTGAGTTTTTTGAGATTAGTTACCACCTGGAATGACTACTTTCACATGAACAACCTAAACCTGACCGAAGCTGTACAGAATAGTTGCAGGAGCGATTAAAGGAATGGGTGGAATGGATTCCCAGAATATGCTCTGGAGCACACTCTAGTTCCTAGGCTCTAGGCAAATACAGTAGCCTGGAGTAGCAGAGTTCTGTAGTTTTTGCCGGTGTGACTTGGTCCACAGAACCTGCCTCTCTGCTTTGTTGCTTGGGCGGGGGATTCATATAAACTCATACATCAAACTGTTTGTTAACTTACCTAACTACGTTAATTACTGATTCCTCTCTTCAGGTCTATCCACAGGAGCTGGCAAAGGATGTCCACCTAGGATTGGCTGACCCTGGGAACCCAATCAGCAGCAGCCCCCACTCCAGGCTTCAGACGAGGTTGAGAGTGTGTGAATAGAAGCTGTGTCTAAGTTCACGGTACAGATTACCACACAGGGAGGGCAGCAAGCTTTTCCCAAGTCACTGTAATTTCTAGGGCATTATGACCTTCAGTCTCCCCCTTTTTTCACTTGTCTTTCATTATTTATAGAACGTGGGCACCACAGAAAAAGAGTTAGGAAAAAAAGAGGATGGACCAGAAAAGGAAACTTGGAAAGGGAACAGAATGGGAGAGAAGAAGGGCAAAAAAGGAGAGAAGGGAGGGGAGGGAAAGGGAGAGGACAGTGATAGAGTGTGAGGAAAGAAGATGAGTGAGAAGGTGAAATGGAAAGGAGGGAGCAAGAGAGGGAAAGGGAGGGAGGGAGGGAAGGAAGGGATAACTAAGCAACCGCACACACGTCTGTGAAACATATCTGAAATTTCCACTTAAACAGCCAGGAACTGATGGTAGACACTAAACATGTAATTGGCTAGCAGACCCAGTCATAAGACAAAATCCCTTTTCTTTGTGACCTTTCCTACCACCCAAATGCAGGAGTTGCTATTTTTCTCCAGACGCTATCAACCACAGCCATCTGTCTCGGTCAGAGATTGCTTAAAAATACATTTTCCTTTGTGCGTGTGCGTGTGTGTGTGTTTGTGTGTGTGTGTGTGTGTGTGTGTGTGTGTGTGTGTGTGTTGTCAACAAGACCAAAGTAATCTTTGTTGCAACAGTGGCCAACCTGTGGAATTCAGCAGTGACTCCCCCAACCCACTTCTGGTTGCCAGATGTCAGAGCTGAGCTGACCTGGTTCCCTTTCATCCCCACCCACTGCTGAGCTATTTCAGCCAGAGTCCTGGTGAAACTCACAGCCCCTTCTGGGCCCCACCCCAGAGCAGAGTGAGGCCTAATCTTCCCTGAGGCAACTGTGGGGGAGGGGAAGAGAAAAGGCACTAGGGAATGGCTCCAAACCTTCAGCCTCTGCTGCTTATTGAAGGGTTGTTTTCTTCTCAGGAATCCTTCTTTAGTGTGAGAGGTGCAGAGGGCAGAGTAACACCAGGGTGTAAGCCTGGGTGACTGGAGGGGGACACACAGGCACCCCACTTCCGCTGCATGATGGATGTGTGGTCCTGTCCTCCACTGTGGAACTGGCCAGGATCATTCTGGATCCCACCGCTGCTACTACCACCTCCATCTTTGTCTCTCCTAGCTCTTTCTTCCCTTTCTTCTCCTCTTCCTTGGCTTCCTTCTCTTTTTTTCAGAACTGCTGACTGGTGTTACCAGCAAGAGCACAGCAGCAACTGGAAGTCACACCATATAGACAGACCCAGAGCTGGCAGTGCCACCCCCAGGACTCAGACAACACAAGGACAAGTGACAAGTTAACTTTCCAGTGAAGAGCAGGAATTTCATACTTTTTGACTGGTAGAGGAACAAAATGAACAACTTCCAGTTGCCTTTTTGAAGGTTTGCTAAAATGAATTAACAATAGGCAGATCAGTAGGAGAAAATGGTATATAGATTTATTACTATGATCAGGGGGAAAAGATCATGGCCCCAAAGTCATATACAAAGTCTGTCTCCCCAAGGACCGATGGCCAATGTTTAAATATTCTCAACTGGAATCCACAGTGGAGAGAAGATTGCCCTAGTGGATAAAGTGTCTTAGTAAGAGATCGCTCTATTTGCTGCCTTCTGAAGAATAGGAGAAAGGTACAGGGAGGGAGGAATACCTTTAGAGATTGCTAATCTTTTCTTTCTCTGAGTGCTTAATTTTTCCTGGCTATTTTATCAGATGACTAGGGAAGGAGCTTAGGACAATTGCTTTTCCTTTGAAAAGAAACTTTTCTCAGTCAGATAAGGAAATTCCAGGGAGTCCCAGCCTACACGTGGTGGAAGGAGAAGACAGGGAAGATTAGAGGGACTGAGATTCCCAGGAAGATTATAAGGCTCTGCAACAGGCATCAAAGCACCAGGACTTTGGTGCTTGCTGGGTTCTCAGAGCTGGATATGAGACCTTAGTCATTTCTTGCATTAGCCAGCCTTAGTTTCTTCATCTGCAAAGTACAGATGCACCTGTGTCTCAGTCACTTTCTCATCTGTGGACCCAATACCAGACACCCACAACATAAAGGATTTTGGCTCACAGATGTTAGCAGATTCAGCACATTATTGGCTGGTTTCAGGGCAGGAAGGGCATGGGGGGAGGGCATGGCCAAGAAAGGCTGCTCCTGTCAGGTGGCCAGGAAGCAGAATGACACACCTCTAACAGCTCATTAGCTCTGGAATCCCATGCCCCTATCATGTTCCAGTCCACGCCTTTGAGGACTGTTGCAGATCAGACCGCAATGACCTGCTTTATCTGAGATGCTTTTTTCCTATAGGGTAAAATACACACCATGAAGTTGTCATTCACTTAATAAATATAACTAGAGGCCTACTAAGTGCCCTGTTCTGTTCTAAGCACTGGGTAAACAAAGAGACATAAAGAAGATAACTGATTTAATGGAGTTAACATTCTAAGATGGGAGACAGCCATAGCAAAATACACATAATACCTAGCACATCAAAGGAAACAAACAGAAAGGAAATACGTGTGGCACATGAGAAGATGAAAATGACAGGAGGGAAATAAAGCCCAGGAGAGAACAAAAGCAGGGAGAGGGACAGAGCAACTCTGAACTCTGCAAATGCAGCTTTTGAAAACAGACTTGAAGGAGTGAGGGAGACACACACGGCGGCAGCTGAAGGGAGACAGCTGAGCTAGGCGTGCATCAGGTGGGCATGGCAGAGTGACCTCTAGGTGCGCTGGCTGTCTGGGTGTGGGTGGTATCCCCTGGAGAACAGTAGGAAATGAGGTCAGAGAGGGTGTGTGTGTGCTGCAAGGGAAAGTGGCGGCAGGGCCGGCTGGCATGTAGGGACCTGCTGGCGGTGGAAAAGTTGGGAGAGTTTTAAGGAGAAGAGGGTTAGAATCCGATTAATATTTTACCAGGATTGCTCAGACCACTGTGTTTGCAATAAGCTGTGAAAGTCAAGAGTGGAAGTAGGGAATCCAGATAAAGCTGGATGCCACAATCCAGGTGGAAAATGACAGTGGCTTGGGCTGGAAGGAGAAAAGGGGATGATAAGAAGGGACTGGACTCAAGAGGTATCTATTCAAGGAGGAAATGAAAGCGACTGATGTCAGAGTTCACAGGAAGCATGAAAACAGGGGAAGAGTTTGGGAGGTCTGGAAGGGCCTGCCCTGAGCAGCTCAAAGGCTGAGACAGCGATTTCCTAACACAAGAAAGGCTGGATGTGGAGCAGATTTAGAGTGGGGGTGGGAAGAGGCTGGTGGTGGTTATAAGATGTCATAAATTCAGCTGTGGGCACTGGGAGAGATGATTAATTTAATACCTTAAGTGAGTCATGTACTAAGGTTTGCACATTGGGCTTGGTCTCCTAGAATGCCGTTTTAGCCAGGTAAGAATTCCCAGCTATCCTGCAGGAGAACCCTAAGAACAACCAAAGTCCCTGAAGGTGGCTTCAACTAGTGACCAGCATGTGAGTGAGTACCTCTTATACTACCATCTTGGTTACTTTTTACTTGTTGCTGGGACAAAATACCTACACCCAGAATGAAGGAAGGAAAGGTTTATTTAGCTCACAGTTAGCGGAGGTTTCAGACCGTACTCTGCGGGCTCCAAGGCAGAGGGCAGCAGCTCGAGACTGCAGAAAGCAACAAAGAGCAGAGGAAGAGCAGCCGCTGGAGCGTCCATCAAGTCTCTCTCTCTCTTCCTTCTACACTGATGAATGCTCCACCGCAAAGGCTCATTGCATCTATTCTGAAGAAACGTGGCTGCAGAGATCAAGCTCATCGGAAGCAGCACGGCAGCCTGCAAAGACCGGAGCTCCTCCCAGGAAGTGGGGGCGCAGAAACCTTCAACTCCTTTATGTACCCTTTTTGGGCTGAGTCACTCTGGAGCGGGACTGGGCATGGAATCTACAAGTGAATCCAGTCACAATTCGGACATCTCAAGTTGACACAATGTATCAACCACCACAATTACCCTATCCTAGTAAAACTTCAGAGGATTTGGATTGTATAAGTGACACTAGGCAAGATCAGAACTAAGTAGTTGAGCCATTTCAGTTTGTTATGTAACAATAGAAAACTGCAATAATCATGTGAAAGTTGACATGCATGTGAACGTTCAATTTAGGATGTCAAGCATGTCACTGGATGAGTTTAGGGTTTAGGAAAGATGTCCAGGCTAAAAAAGGCATATCAGGAGTAACACCTCCTCAGCATGTGGATGACAGCTAAAGCCATGGGACTCAGAAAGGCATCGAGGACATGACTGCAGTAGAGAAGCATGAGGATACGTCCCCGGGGCACCATAACACTTGGGAAATAGCATAAGGAAGGACCAGCTGGCTCTATAGGAGGAAAGCTAGGCATGTGAGATCACCAAGTACGGACTATGGTTTTGTAAGAAATGAAGAATCAGTTGTGTTGAAGGCTGCTTACTAATCAGATACGCTGAGAATGAAGAACTGATCAATGCCTTTAGTCAGTGAATGTCTTTCATTTCCTGGAGAGGAACAGTTTTAGAGAAGTGCTGATTGTGGAAGCCTGCTTAGCAGTGAAAGGCAGAGTGGAGGAAAGGGACTGGAATCAGATGGTCCTTTTGAGAGGTTCTAGTAGGAAGGAAAACAAAGAACTAGAGCCGTAGCAGTGGAAGGATGTTGGGTTAAGAGAGTTTTTATGCTTACAGATGGGAAGGGCCTGGAAGAGAGAGGAAAATCAAGTGATGTGGGAGACAGAAAGGAGATGTGCCTACAAGGTGTCCTGGAGCAGCGGAGAGAGCCTGGGCCTGCTGGTAAAGCTGAGGCACTCAGAACAAAGGTGGATCCCATGTAATGTGGGAAAGGGGAGACTGCATTCTGATAGACTTGTGAAGAGAAGCAGAGAGAAAATATTTCTCTGCTTATATTTTTCTCAGCAAGCTCATTGATTGAGCTGGAAGGATAGGGAAGGTGTGTTAGAAGTGTAAGAAAAAAATGAGGACAGGCAAGGCAGCTCAGTGGACTAAAGCACCTGCTTAGGGATGCTTAGGCAAGTGCAGGGACCGTGGTTCAATCCCAGATACCAAGAGCTATGCCAGCCCCAGCCCTAGGGCAGTCTGCTAGTGGCACATGCCTGTAATACCAGCGCTGGGGAGGCTGAATACAGGAGGATCACTATGAGTCTGAGCTGCATGTGAGACCCTGTAACAACAAAATACACACACACATATACACATATGTGTGTATGTGTACGTATATGTATATGTATGAAATAAAGGAGATAAGAAATTGTTGTCTAAAAAAGAACAGTATCCCTTATTATTACATCCCTGTAGGAGGCAAAATTTCCCATTCTACTTGTTAACATTCAAAAGCTGAAAGCTACTGTTCAAGTGGGCAAAGGCTTGCTATGCTGTAATACCGCAGCCAACATTATCCTACCTTAACAAGATCACATACTACTTCCTCTTAGATACCAAACTCAGTTTTATTCAGATATATGCTAACTATAAATTTAGGAAAACCTGAGTCCTTCCCCTGACCTAGGCTGTTAATCTGGATTAGGATAAGCCCATCAAGAGAACTATAGTTTCTTTACCAGTGATTGTTTTAGCCACAAGCATGAGTTCCCAGTTCTTCCCCATAAGATATGAGAAATCCAATGGTAGTCTCTTAGCAAAGATTTATTTTATGATAAAGAGAGAATCACATTAGGGCTAGATTTTCTTTGCTTCCTGCTTCTACATGCATCGGCATCTGTCACAGTCCCATTGTGGCAACCAGCAAGGCTGACCTGGGGGCTGAAGAAGACAGTTGCTAGTGATGTCACTGGTGCCAGGATTTGACTGCATAGCTGTCCAACCTGAGCCCTCTCAGTACGTGAGACAATGGTACATTTTTTTCTCATCAGCTATGCCCTTTTGTGTTGATTCATTTGTGACTTGCAACTGGAACAACTGTGATGATACACAGAACATCAGCAAAATAAATGCGAAGTTCAGCTTAGCCTCATTGAGGACACAAATTCAATTCAGTGTAATACGGACACAATGAGAATTTTGTGTCAGGTAGAGTATTAGATACAGATGAATAAAACTTCCTTAGTATGGCTATGTTATTACAAATATATAGGTGTGTCTGTATTGTGGGCTGGGGAATCATAAAGTGTAGAAATTGCTGTTCTACTGGAAAGATTATGTTAAGTGCCTAGAAAGAAATACAGGAGAAAAAGAAGATACTGAGGCCCTCTGCTGTGGGAAGTTGGTCTAGAAGCAGGTCTAGAATGCAGGCCATGGTAGAAATAGACAAAGTGGCTAGGACACAGACTGGTTTGGCAGTTCAGGTGGTACAGTCCATTTGGCAGGCCAACAGACTGCATGCAGCAAGGGACTGATAGAAATCATGTTAGAGGTAAGACGGAGAAAAGCTTTACAGAGTAGGCCAGGAAGGCAGAGTATGCTTAGTTTTGAGATGGTGACCACTGGAGATTTTGCTTTAGTAGGCAAGTAAGATGATCAACGCTGAGTATGGGAAGACTGATTTGGCTAGGGAGTGGAAGCCAGCTCTTTTTATCCAATAATAACTAATTGTTCAGGACATTTACCACACCCAAAGTATACACGGATGTCTCATATAAATAAGCCAAGAATTACATTCTCAGGCTTAATCAGCAAGGGGGAAGAATCTACCTTAGCTCCATACAGCATGCTTCAGCCTTTTTCTTTGGATCCTCCAAGCTTAAGATCTCTGCAACTGCAGAGAGCCCCACCCTAATAAAAATCTGTCCCCCAAATCCAAATTTGCCCCAAGATAGTGGTTCTCTATTTGCTAAGCTCAAACATTTCATATCACGGGGCTCCTTTGCAGAATATCATGAAAAAATAAAAAGATTTTAATCTGAAATACAGCTTATGAATTAGCACAAAATTACATTTTAGTGCTTTTATGCTTAAGTTGCTTTAAAATGTTAAATTTTAAACTTATAGACACTGACACACAATATAAAACTGCAACCATAAGCCCAAACACCTGCCCATAGAAAAAACAATCTGTCACACTAAGCACTGTCAGCTCTGTCTCATTCCATTAATATGCATTTGCTACTTGCTAATTCTTTCTGTCATCTGCTAGCACTGGCCAGTGGACAAGTACTAGCAGGTGCCAAAGATCTAATAAAAACATGGAGCAAAAAAAAAGTAAAAGTTGAGGAATTTCTATCCATTAACTTAATTTTTCTGGGAATTAATATATTTCTTTCTCCTACAACAGAGATTGATGAAGCAGTTAGCGTGTGCCAGGCATTGGGCCAAGCAGAGATGTTATAAAGAAGATGCACTCCTGGCTTTTAGAAGATGTCCAGCAGAGGAGACAGAGGCAAGAAGAGTAAGTAGACTGAAGGAAGTGACGGCCGTGTTGCTGCGTAAGTAGTCAGGGGCCTGTGGAGCCAGGAGCCCTAGGTTAAAGAGCTTCAGAGAGCACAAGTCCTGGGAGGTAAAGCTTGAACATAAAACATGGGTCGTCCAAACCAGGGCTCCTCAGAGTATGGGATTTTGTAGCTGAAGACAGTGGGGGAGGGGTGAGCAGGACCAACACTGTATGGAACAGCATTCATTCAAAGGATAACCAGGCTTGCTGACATTACAGAAGGGCATTTTAGAATTGTCAAGAGACAAAATTATAATACATTTAAAGATCTTCATTAGCATCATTTGTGTGATTCCAGAATCAGACAGCACTTTACTCCATGAAATAGAAGCGCTTCCATGCACTGAGCACAGAAAAGCATTTGATTTTGTAGGCAGGAAGGCTGAAGAATACAGAAACAAAGAATGCAGTGTGGATCATCAGTGGTTGCAAAGTTACTTTTCTAAGGCAGGATGGAGAAAGAGCAGTAGAAAAATAACAGATTGGTTAACTGCAAGCTACTTTTTATGGGCTATGGATTAAAGCAGAGCCAACTTCACTGTCTTGCTGACTGAAAGTGGCCTTTTTAGGACATTTAGTTGTTATCTCTGCCTCCTAATTTCTGAAAGGGTCAGATAAACAGCTTAGTCTTGGTTTGGCGCCCTGGAACTGTAGTCCAAGTGACTCTGTTTTTATGTCTAGTCTGGTCTGTGTGGGCCTGGTGCAAAAATCTAGTTCCAAATAGTGTCCACCTCTAAGTTTTATTTTAACAGTACCCCCTCACCCCCCGCCCCGAAAAATGGAAAAAAAGAGGGAGATAAATTTAGATTAAAAAGAATTTCTTGGGCTGGCAAGATAGCTCATGGTCTAAAGCTTGCCTGCTTAGGCAGGCTTAGGCAAGCACACAGGGACCTCAGTTCAATCCCCAGCACCACATGCCTCACCAGCCCTGCTGCAGGGCAAGTTGAGCTGGACACACACACACACACACACACACACACACACACACACACACACACATTTCTCTTTAATTGGCACGAATGCAGATGTGCAATGAACACATCACAGTGACCTTATTGGTCTCATTTTGCTGTGGATTCCTGAAAAAAAAAAAAAAAAAAAATCCATAGAGCTAGAGCAGAAAAAAAAAAAAGTAGATGAACCTGGCATATATGGAGGAAAGAAACCTGGACAGAGAAGCTGCAGCATCTGGGCCTTTGCTTTTGTCTAGAGTGAAGGTTTCTAGTTTGGCAAGAAGGATTGGAGGGATCAGAGCCATATCCTGTCCCCAGGCCCACATTATGACTTTCACACTAGGTAGTTTTTCCTGGTGGTGGTGAAGGGCTGAAATAGAGCTTTCTGCTTAAAACAATTGAAATTTATATTTTATGACTGCACTGGCATAAGGATGAATATAATCTTCTACCTTAAAAGTTCATTTAGAACTTGAAGGATTGGGTGGGTTTCTCAAAGTGTTGTGGGTTTCCAACTCTGGCTATAGTACTTGAGGTAAGTCAAGTCAGACCATCCCAAATATCCTAAATCTTAAGCAGCATCTAGTGGGTAAGGTGGAATTTTAGAGAAGTTCTATGTTCTGTGGATGAGTAGAAAGAAAAGGGGATTCTTCTAGAGTAAAAAAGATTAAGATGCTATAAAAATCAAATTGTAGTGAGTGAAGTTGATTAGATCCAAGATTATAAAAGCACTATGTGATAATTTTTAGAAAGTTGGACTGAAGAAGCTCCAATAGGTTCTTGACACTCCGAGTAACAATATGTAAGACTAAAATCATGCTTGGAATGTTTGTCATTCTGGTCTTCTAGATGTGTGCTGCTTCTAATGTAATTTCAATTATTGCTATACTCTCTCTTAAGTAAATGTTTGTTTTAAAAGAAAATAAAAAATGGTAATTAAAGAGAAAATGAGACAAGGAAAAATGCCATAGGATTTACCTGCTACAAGTTTGCATATGCTCAGATTTCTAAATTTCTATGTAAAAAAAAAAAAAAAATCTAAGTTTTTAAAATCACATTCTAGAGCCGGGCGTGGTGGCGCACGCCTGTAATCCCAGCACTCGGGAGGCTGAGGCAGGAGGATCAGTGTGAGTTCGAGACCAGCCTGGGCTACAAAAGTGAGCTCAAGGCCAGCCTGAACTGCATAGTGAGACCCTGTCTCAAAAAGACAAAAAAATAAAAAAATAAATAAATAAAAAAAAAAAATAAAATCACATTCTATAGGGATTTATTAGAATATCAATGATGGATAGAAAATACCAGCTCCACATTAAGTCTAAGGCATTTGATATTCAGAAAGACAGTGATGATAAGCTCAAGTATGTATGTTATAGAGTAATAGTAGCACTAAGCTTGTCTTTTTCAAGGTTAACAACTTAAGTTTGCAGACCAAAAAATTAGAGAAAAAGAAGGGCTACAAGGATAGCTAATATTTTGGCTCTAGCCCTTCAAGGTCAGTGAGGACTCAGGACATAAGGGAACCTGTACTATTACTTCCTATAACTCAGTGGTGTCCCAAATTTTCTGTTCAAGGAGATTATGGGGCCACAAAGGAAGGGATTGATGATGTATAGTATGCCTAAGGAGGGTCATCTAAGTTATTTATTTATTTTTTGGTGGGACCGGGGATTGAACTCAGGACCCTATGCTTGCCAGGCAAGCACTTATTTTACTGAGCTAACTTCCCAGCCCCCTGGAGGGTCATCTAGAGAGAAAACATTCTCTAAGGCTTTCACAAAGAGAAAACTGGTTAAGCAATGACCGTGACTCATCCAGATGGCTGACACTGACAAAAGTTCTACAGAACGCTGGACATGGTTTCAAAGTAAATCTTGAAGGAATTTGACTGAACTTGTCAGATATGAATATTACATGTTTTGTAATATAGGTCTTGTGCTAACTTGGACTTAACCACCCAGCAGGAAAATTTAACCACAAGACATAAAAAGTAAAACTAGATTAATATGCTGAGCTGTAAAAGGCTTAAGTCAATAGCTTCTGACATTGCCAGTTCTGCCAATAACCCACTACTATTATGGAATATTGTTCTATGTATACAACTATTTTCTCTTAGTTCAATGAGAAGAAATATTTGTACCGATAGTGTTTAGAAAAGTTATCTTGTACTCTGACCAACTACTATGAACACAATAATATGCATTGTATCAATTATTGTGGCTGTCCTACTAACATGTTTTGAACTGTTATTTCTTTTTTTTTTTTTTTAATTAATTTTTTTTTTGCTTGTTTCAGAACCTTTGTTTGTTTATTCACTCATTTTTATGGCCGGCTCAGCCCACCACGTGGGCATGGCTGGCGCAGCATGTGGTGCCAGGGATCGAACTGCGGTCTCTGAAGCCGCCCAAGCTTTCCCAAGCAGGTGCTTTAGACCACTGAGCCATCCCGCCAGGCCCCACTGAGCCATCCCGCCAGGCCCCTGAACTGTTATTTCTTATTAAAAGTAATAAAAAATAAATCAGAACATTTTTAAGAATTAAAAAAATAAAAATGGAACTATTGGGGGGGAGATAGTTAGACTATACATCAAACAGCACAATTGCATTAGTGGTAAATATTTTATGTTTGTCCTCATTCTTAGTAGAGTGAAGTTTCATGGTGCCAGAAACTTTCAAATAGCTTAACAAAAATAAGCATGTATATGTATGTCTATATGTGTTGACACACGTACATACATAGCACACATGCATCTCATGCAGAGAGACACAAAGGAAACGTGGCCAAGCACTGCGCTGTGAGCCTGAGGATGGGGTATGTGGGTGCACTGCACTGTCTTCCCCAGGTTCTGCACCCATCTGGCCCTCGTCACGCAGGGAGAGGGGAGCACATGAGAGAAAAGTTGAGGAATGAATTCATTGCCTCACCAAATCACAGAGAGGCCCGTGGATCTGAAAGGGAACACAGCCAGAGCCAGCAGTCCACAGGGCCCAGGGCCCTTGCCAATGGCTGGTGGACAAGTTGCCCTCTCATGGCCCAGGGGGCTGGCCGCAACAGTACCTGCCATCTAGAAACACTGCCAGATGGTCTAGCATTCTGGACTTGGCCTGATCTTCATTTTATTAGACAGGGACAGACCAAGCCTCTCATAACCCAGACCCCCAGCCCTGTCAAAGCTCTCAAATGCTGCTTCCCACGTGAGGTTTACAAAGGAAGGATGAGTTCCTTATCTGCCTGTCCTTTCTGGTTCATGCCTCGGGTGCGTGCAGATTGCCTCTGTGGTGATGGGGGAGGGACTGGCTTTCTGCTCAGAGGAAGTCTTATCGAGGATACGCAGGGCTACAGATCAGGGATCAAGGTCAGTTAAATGCTCTGGGCATTCGAGTTTACCAGTGGGGACAAAGGGGTGACGCAGAGGAAAGGAAAGGAGGGTAGAGAGGTAGGGAGGAGGAGGCAACAGGGATGGAGCTGATGCAGAGAGAAGAAGGGAAGAAGAAAGGCAGAGGAGGAGGGAGAAGAGCGAGGGAAAGGCAGGAGACACAGAGGAGTGCACAGCAGCCACCCGTATGCCCTTTGGAGAAAAAGGTGCCTCCTCCCAAATGCTTGTGCTCAGATGCAACACCCTCAGTCTGGTCAGGCCTAGGTAGAAGTCTAAAGACAGCTGCTCATCAGTCTATGGCGAGAAAACCGAGAGGGACAAATGCAAAAGCCTTGCAGAAGTACTGTACGAATGAGCAAATGTTTTTGTGTTCTCTGTTAGTGTCCCCACCACTGGCTATGGGGACTACACAGCTTTTTATAGTGGAAAAGCTCAAAGAAAGCTGGGATGGACATTATGGTGCACCTATATACCCCATCCTCAGGTTCATGGCTCTGTGCTTGGCCATGTTTCCTTGGCCTCTGTCTGTGCATGGTGTGTGTATACCATGTGTATATGTGTGTCAACACACATAGTCATACATGTACATGATTAGTTTTTTTGTTAAGATACTTGAAAGTAAGTTTCTGGCATCAAGAAACTTCATTCTGAGGGTTGGCCAAATAGCTCAGCAGACTAAAGTGCCTGTAAGCAGGCGCAGGGGCCAGGGGTTCAATCCCTGGGCCTGCCATGCTGGCTCCATCCCCAGGGTGTGCTGAGACAGCAATTGAGACTGGGCATGGTCGTGCAAGCCTGTAATCCCAGCTCTTGTGAGGCTGTAAACAGGCAGGTCGCTGTGAGTCCAATCTAGTAGTGAGACACTCAACATCCTGTATAGACCCTTCCCTAAAAAAAAAAAAAGAAAGAAACTTCACTCTGTAACTACTAAGGATGAAGCCATTTGCATAAAATATTTACTACTAATGCAATTGTGCTGTTTGATGTATGGTCCATCCATCTACAATTTTTTTTTTTCCTTTTTTTTTTTGTCTTTTTGAGACAGGGTCTCGCTATGCAGCTCAGGCTGGCCTTGAGCTCACTTTTGTAGCCCAGGCTGGTCTCGAACTTGCACCGATCCTCCTGCCTCAGCCTCCCGAGTGCTGGGATTACAGGCGTGCGCCACCACGCCCGGCCATCTACAATTATTTCATAGCATTTTTATAATCTGGGATCTAATCGACTTCACTCACTACAATTTGATTGTTATAGCTTCTTAATCTTTTTTTTTAATCTAGAAGAATTGTCCTGTCCCTTTGTTCATTTGATATTAATGACACCAATTTTATTAGGAATTTATTTGTTGTCTTGTTGAATGGCCCACACAGTTTGCTGGTTGTTTCTTCATGAGCATATACAGGCTAAGTTTTGAGAATAGCACACTACATAGGCAGGCTGAGGTGATAGCCCAGTGGCGGAGCACATGCTTAGCATGTGTAAGGCACTGGGCTTCTTTCACAGAATCAAACATCACAGGAAACTGCCCGCTTAGGGCTGTTGGACCACATAGCGAGACTGCCTGCCGTTCATACCAGGAGGCCTAAAGGGACACTTTCCCATATGCTTGTGAGGCTGTATTTAATTACTTGATGAAGAGGTACTTATCAGATTTCTCTTCTGTATGGATGCCTTTTGACCTTGTAATTAATAGTTCCATTGTGGGTGTTAAAGTTTCTCTCTTTTTCTTTTCTTTTTTTGTACTAGGAACTGAACTTGGAATCTTGGAATTGCCAGGCAGGCACTTGTTCCACTGAATATATTTCCAGCCACCCCCTCCACCTCTTTTTTAGGTGGACAAAAGTTATTTCCATTTCCTGGAAAACCTTTCTGCCCTTGTTCCATTAAAAGCTTCACTGCTGGAGGTGGGGTGCTTTAGTGCTTAGCCCACCATCCGACATCCAACAGGCCGTTTCTATGATACGAAGACTTACAGTGGCGATTCATAATCATAACATTTCCTAGTGCTGTTGAGGTGCTCCGCAGTTCTCAGCGTCTCTCCACGTTTACTGCAGATCCTGATTTTCCCCCAGTCTCCATTTCACCGTGTAAGAAGTGAGCCTGCTTTCGATCCTTCATTCATTCAGCCGTCTGTGTGTCCTGACAACACGTCAGCCCTGGGCAAGAGGCAGAGGCTTTCTGAGGTGAGTGAAGACATCAGAGGCAGGCGAGGAGCCCGGGAGAGAAAAGTTCCTCCTTCCTTTTCAAACTATTGCAAGCTGGGTTTTGTGTTACCTGGAGCCAAACACATTCTAACCAATAGCTTCAGTGCCCTCACATTGTAGGAAAGGGAATTAAGACGCTAGAGATAAAACAATTTTACGGTCTTAAGCTGAGCTAGCACGTGTCCTAGGTGGCCCTTGATCCTAGGTCCTTGATCCCACGCCTCCTGTTCTCTGGACGAGCCTTGGAGCACTCCTGTGTTCCATTCTTCTGCACGTAGAGCCGACGGCAAGGTGGAAGGAAGATGTCCAGGGACACTTAGGTGCTACAGGTGCTGGTCACTTCCCTGGGGTCTGGGTGATGGGCATTTCAGGACCCACAGCAGTCCATTAAGTTGAATGCCATTCACATGCACACACAGAGGTGTGAACAGAAGATCACCCCAAGCAGATGAGCGCTGTCCAAAGGCTGCCAGGTGCCCATGAATAATTCCTTCCAAGTGCTGAGCCAAGGTCCAAGTGTTGGAGGGGCTGGCTGAATATATCAAGGACCGCATGGCTCAGGAAATGGGAGCTAAGGGGTGCCAGAAACCACTGGGGTCCAGGCCAAAGAGTAGGCTCCGGGTAACAAAGAGTGGGCTTGCCAGCCTGCTGTGAATTTAAAGTAAGGGGCAGTTAGGCGGGAGCTGTTTGCAGACAGAGGGAGACAAGGTGAGCCCAGTGGCTCAGCACCATGTGCAGCCCGGTCAGGCTGAGCACTGCCCCACCCCACCCCCGCCCCCGCAGTGGAGGCTGTGAAGCGATATTGGATTGGGGGGGGCACCATCCCAGAGGGGGCTCCAGAACTGGGCACACTTAAAGTACACCTGCAGCATTGTAACAGAGGCATCATAGACAGAGCTCAACAGAGAGGTCAACAACCCTCAAACCTTGACTGCTAATTGTTCTCGTTCACTCTGAGTCATTTTGCTGGCAAATGCTGATACAGCAGCTTAATCTTGCAGGGTGTGTGTGTGTGTGTGTGTGTGTGTGTGTGTAAGGCAATGAGAGGGGCAAAACGTGGCACTTTTTGCCAGCATTTTCTCCCCCCCCCCTCCTTTGGTCCTTTTTTTTTTTTTTTTTTTCTCCCTTTCCTTTCTGTTCTCCACCCCTACAATAAGCTGAGCCAGGGTAAGTTACAATTTATTAGCTGGTTGCTATGGGTTACCCCAGCGCTCCTCCACAGATATTCCCTTCAGAAATAGTAACATTTAATGTAATGTAAAACAGAACCACTGTATCACCACTTGGTCGGCTTCTGCTGGCTTGCAATATTATACCCTTCCCTGCTGAGATTGACGCCTCGGGAAATTAGCTGAGCCCGTTGTTTTATTAAGATAATGGGCAGCTGCCATCCCCCCAAATTCATGAGAAGGACAGCCTGCAGACCAAGGGTGTCTATAGGCTCTGGGAATCCTGGCCTGCCAGTTCACTGTCTAAGGCAGTCTGCTCAGAGCCAAGGTGCATGGGGCCCAACAAGGCCTGCTACCCTCTCGGGGAGACTAGTCATAACTACGGTTAGCTTTTAGTTATTTTGCTGTCTGGATAATGTTAGTGGCAGGTAGGGTAACAAAAATTCATAGATTGGTATATATTTTAGGATATTTAACTATAAATGTTAGATAAGGGGCGGGGAGATAGTTCAGCAGTCTTGCCTGGTCATGACAAGGATCCAGGTTCAATCCCCAGTACCACATGCCATGCTGACCTCATGCTGTGCTAGACACTGAAACTGGACATGGTGGTGCATGCCTGCATGCCTGCAATCTCAGCTGGGGAGGCTAAAACAGGAGGATCACTATATATAGTTCTGAGCTATATAGCAAGACCCTGTACGAAATAAATAAATAAATAAACAAACAAATAAGATGCTATAAAAAGCAAAGGGTAGGATATGGTGACCCTCAGAGTAGACATTCAATTTGATATTGACCTGGTAGGAGAGAAAGACAGGTGTTTCCAGGTTGTTTCCGATGCTCCCTCGTTTCTGCTCACTGTCTTCATCACCTGCTCCCCTTGCCACCGCCCCCCCCCACTTCTTCCTGCCTGTCCTTCACTCTCCTCTCCCTCCTGCCCATGGCAGTGTGCTGTCTTTTACAGGTGGGTCCCTTGGTCAGCTACAAATAGCTGCTTCTCAAACACAGTCCACATGTGTAGGAGTGCTGGTGTCATAGACAAAGTCTGGGCTCCTGGGCCAGACCATCTGGGCTGAAGGAACAGCCTGCCATGTGCTCTTGGGCTGCCCACTTAATTCTTCAGAGCCTCAGCTTCTGTATATAAGTGGGAGATCAGCAGCTCTCTTGTGAGCATCTCACTAAGGTTAGAAGGGAGAAATGAACCTGAGAGACGTGGCACAACGTTTTGCTCACAGTAGGGTTTTAGGAAGAGGTCCTGCCCTCTCTGAAATGGGGGGTGGTGTCCTCCCTGCCCCATAGACTCTTGGCCAGCTCGTCTACCTGGATAGTTCTTGCTTTTTGCTTAAAACTTAGCTGAGACACATGCTCTGTGTGAACCCAGCTCAGTCACTGGCATGGCCACCCTGTCAGTCATCACTCCTGCCCTGCCTGCAGCCCTGGCTCCCTACAGCCCTGCTTTGGCCAGAGATCCACTCTGCATTGCTGGTGTGTCTTCTCATGTCTTTGTCTCCTGGACGCTGGACTTTTCCAGGCAGGGATTCTCCTTTTCTGTCTCTCCCCATACCGTGCTGCCTGGTACACAGAGGTTTTCAATGAATATGCAAATGAAGTAAGGAAGGAACTCATTAGCTAATTCATGCTTACCTGACATTACACCTCATGGATAAAAGCTAACGCTGTGAAGCACAAGCCAGTGGCAGCCACTAAGGGACAGTTTATGCAATTGTCTTTGTGTTTCAGATGCTCTTGGCCACAGCCAAAGGCACAACTCATGGTGGCTTAAGGAAAAGAGAATGCATTATGCTCCATAGCAAGGATCGGGGACTGATGCTCTAGGCTGGCTAATATAGCAGCACACAGAGGGCTCAGCTTCTTTGAACCTCCAGATAGATATTCTCCCCACACTGGGGTCTTCCTCCTACTAACTCCTCGAGTTGAGATGCTGGGCACAGCTGCACCAACTCATGCATCCAGGAAAAATGGCAGCGGCTGCTTCTCTTCTTAGGAAGGGGAAACCTCTTTCTGAACTCTTACCCTGCTGGTGAAGTCTTTTGGCCAGAAGTAAGCCAGAGATCCTTTCTGGAACCAGTTACCTGCACAGGGAAAGGGACTGCTATGCACAGCTCAGTGGAACACGAGCGTTGGGTAGGACACATTGCCAGATCAAATTGGGGTCTGCAGGAAGGGAGAGCAGGAGAGCCAAGCTCTCCTGGGTGACGACTCCGTGGCTAGCTGCTGTGTGCCTTCACTCATCACTTTTTCACTCCATGCATGTTGTAGGCCAGGCCAGGAGCTGGAGTTGTGAACAGCGGCTCTTAAGACAGTGTCCACTTCAGGAGCCAACCTTCCAATGGAGAATGGGACAGTGAATACACAGGGTAATTACAGGTCATAACGCAGTTTGGGCCACGACTGTTCCCCTCAGTGTGAAAGTCTTGGTCTTCAGATTGCTGCTACTAGAGGTGGTGGAGACTTTGGCAGGTAGGGTCCCGCAGGAGGTAGGGGTCACTGGGACATGCCTAAAGGGGACCGTGGGACCCTGGTTCTTCTGTGCTCTGCCTTTCATGCTCTGCCTCTGAAGTGAATACTGCTTGACTATAAGCCCACTGCGATGAGCTCAGTCATTCATGGACTGAAGTTACCGAAACAACCATGACCCAAAAGAGAGTGCCTGAGTGATTGTCTCTGACATTCTGTTACACTAACAGAAAGCTGGGGAACACAGCTGGGTTTGCCAAGAAGGCAATGAACAGTGTGGCATAGTAGAGTGAACAGGGACTCTATTATCACCTTCTCTTCATCATCCTGGTTCCTTTGAGAGAGGATCTCACTGTGTAGTCCAGGTTGTTCTTGAACTCACTATGTAGCCTTGGGCTGGCTTCAGAATTGCGGTGATCCTCCTGCTCCTGCCTCTGGAGTGCTGGAATTACAGACATGCACCATCACGCCCAGGCAGGGCTACTCCAGAAATGGGCACAGGGGGCACTCCTGGGGTGGGACGCTTAATGGAAGAGGAACATCACCAGGTCAGGTGAAGACTGAGAAGAAGAGTATGCTGGGTGGACAGAGTTGCAAGTGCAGCAGCCCCCAGGCAGGAAGAGGGGAGCTGGTGCGACTACAGCCTAGCCTGGGCCTGATGATGGATCCAGAGTCACTCCCGGTATCCAGCCTGGCTCCCACCTCTGGCTGGAGGCAGAGCACAACTCCAGCTTCCTAAGCCTCTCCTGCCCGGACTCGCATCTCCACCCAAGCAGAGGCACAGTTGTGAGTCTCCAGATCAGTGAGCCCAGCCCAGGGCAGGGAGGAAAAGTCATCATGGTTCTGAAAACAAACACAACAATAGGCTCAAATGTTTCTGTAGGTGCTGTTTATTCTGTGTAGCAATTTCTTTGGCTGCATCTACTTGGAAATGTGAAAAGGCTGGCTTGAAAGAATTATGAAACTACTCCCTTTGTGTCAGTTGATACCCTTACTCCATGGTCATATGCCCCAGCTTGTCCACTGCCACGGGGTCCTCGCAGCAGCTCCTGCTCCAGAGCCAGGGCAACACTGTGGCCACATGCCTGAGGAGGCAGGGCCTGGAGCTCCTGCTGTCGCTGTGGCCATCTCTTCCCACCCACAGTTCAGACGTGGAGTAGGCAGAGCATTGCTCAACAGATGGAGTGTCCAAGTCTCATTCCATCCTAAGGCCTGTGTGCTCCTTGCCTACGGTGCAGAAACTTGTACTGGTGACTGCCTGGCTGCACTTGAGGGCTTTCGATCCCATCTCCTTCTCCCTTGGTCATCTCCGTTTCCTTTCTCTCATTGCTGGGACAAAATACCTGATACTCTGAATGAAGGAAGGAAAGGCTCATTTAGCTCATGGTGAGTAGGGCTTTCAGGCCATACTCAGCTGGCTCCATGGCAGAGAGGCACATGGCAGTGAGCAACATTGCAGGCTGAGGAAAGCAGCAAAGAGCAAAGGGAAGAGTGACAGCTGTGGCAGCTAACAAGCCTTTCTCCCCTCCTTATATTGTATGCAGATTATGTGCTCCAGGGCAGGTGGAGCACCCATACTCATACTCCCAGCATTGGATAATGAATTGATAATGAACTCTAGCATGTACCCCATGACTGCAGGACGTTCTGGGAAGGCAACTGGACACAAACCATAACACCCATCAAGCAGCAATGTCAGGGGTCCTCCCTGGGCTTCCTTCATAGGCCTCTTCCTGGAAGCCACTTCCCCTGAACCATGTGCTGGCTCTGCATCCTTGTGACAACATGGCCCAAGTTAAACCCTGGCAAGGAGAGTGGGCTCAGCCTGGCTGTCAGTCACAGAGGTTTTATCTCATGACTGTCCACCCTGCTATTCTTAGTCTCTACTGTGCAGTCCCTCAGAGCAGAAGCACTTTAGGAGGAAATCTGGTCACCTCCTGGGAGCTGCAGGAACAAGAAGGCAGAGGGACAAAGGGCAGGCTCCAAGCGTTATCTTCAAGGCTGCGCCTCCAGTGACCTCACTGGCCAGTGCTTGGCCCAGTGCCAAGGATCTTCTACATTACAGACCAGGGATGGAGCCTTCGGTGCCGAGCGCTTGGGCAGCATGTGTTTGCTTTTGCTATTGTTTTCAAGACAAGCCTACCTCTGTTGCTTAGGCTGGCCTTGAGCTCCCAGGCTCAAGTGATCTCTCGCCTCAGCCTAAGTATCTGAGACTGAGGCATAGGTCACCAGGCTTGGCACCAGATTTATTCTCTAGGTGGCCCTGGGGATGGAACCCAGTCCTTTTACACAGAGATACACTCCTAGTACTGCTTTTGCTTTGTACTTTTAAGGCGGTGTCTCTCTAAGTCACCAAGCCCAGGCTGGGATCAAATTTGTGATCCTCCTGCTTCAGCCTTCTGCAACTAAAGTACATGCCTGGCTCCAAATTCATTTTAAATCTCATTTTCTTTTGAGGCTATAGTGAAATTAGTATAGCTCATGGGATGTCCACATGTGGCTACATCAATATCAGTCCCCTCTTCCTGGCTCTCTTCCTTAAGATACCAATCTACTCAGGATTCAGGCTGCCTCACCTGCCCCCCATCCCATTTCTCTGGAGGCCCTTGGGGAGTACTCACACCTTCAGATTGCTAGGCTTTCCTGTATTTTTGCTACTCAGTCTGCTTGGGAGTCTAAGAAAGAGAACAATTCCTCACCCCAGGTGGCAGTATTCCATGGGGCATGGCAGGTGGTTGGCTCCCAGGGCCTGGGAGGTTGCTGTGGGTCCTCCAGGGTTGCTGGTTCTGTAGAGATAGCATCTCAGGTCTGAGCCATTGTGGCCTCCATCCTGCAACTGTGCTGATGTGTCCACAATGCCCCTTCTCCTCAGGCTTTCCCCTAGAAGTGTCACCTTTGGCCTTTGTCACCATGCCTCCTTCATTTCCCTGTCCCAAGTTCTGCAGGAACCAGAAGTTTCCCTGGGTTTCTTTCCCCAAGGCTCCGGAAATCCAGAGAGACCTGTGGGAAGGAGTTGGGAAAGAGGCCACTGGACAAATCTGAGTCTTGGCTCTGAGCCAGGTTGCTGTAGAATTTACTAAGTCCTGCAGTCTGGGGGTCATTAGTCAGCCACACCCTCCTGTAGGAGAGAAACCAGAGCACAGAGAGACCACCTGGTTGTACCAGGACTAGGACCTCAGTATCCATGGCAGGACCGGGCTAACCATGTCTCCTGATTGGGGTCTGGGTTTCTGCCCATTGCACGTTCTGCTCTTGGGAAAGGTCTTTTGGCACAAACCCCTCTCCTTTGGCCTACTCCCATCTTGAATGACACCCGATGTGGGGACTAAGCTTGGGGGTACTCTTCTTGATTCACATTCAGAGTGAGGACAGCTTTGTCATTCCCTCTTGAGTGCATATAGGGAGACTGACACAAATGTATGGAAGTAGATTAAGACATAATTTTTTGCTTTCTTATTCTCTGTATTAATAGGACCACTGTGAAAATAAAAGTGTCTGTTTTCTGCCCAGAATAATTATATTAAAACCAGATTAGATGGCTGTTTTCACTGCCACATGTAGGGCTTATCTTCAGCCAAAGAGCCGTGTGACTGTGGTTACCCAGTAGGAGCCCACTCAAATGCCACCAAGTGCTCTTTGTACCATGTTTAGGGAAACTGCATATGGGAGGATGCATGAAACCTCAAGGCTTCTCTCCTGCCCTGGCAGGGCCATCCAGTTCTCTGGGACAGACCAAGCTGTTTAGTCTTGGGGACAGACTGCTCTGGGTCAGGGCCAGGCTCAGGCCACCACCGGAGCACACCTGGGGTGTCTGGAGTGGCAGAGAGGCTTGCACTCTCTGCTCCCCACTTCTTAGAGCAGAGTGGGAAGAAGCCAGCAAAGCTTTCAGCCCAGGAGACCAGACGTGAAACAAAACCTGTCTTCCACCAGGTATGCTTCTGGCTTTTCCTTCAAGTGGGGTATTGACTGTAGGACTGGGTTTTAAACATTGAATTTTAATTGCGTACACACCCTGAGAGGCCCCAGGGCAATGGGAGTGTTTGAAACGAATACCAGTCCAAGTCCTTTACCTGCCAAGTGTTCGATTAAGCTGCTTAGGTCTGTTTCCACCATTCTGTCTTTCAAATATTTATGTGGCAGATTATGGGCGAGCTTCAAAGGCAAGGAAATGCAAACCTGCTCTATAAATCATAGAATAACACAGCTGCTGTCTTCCTTGGAGTGACAGCTTACGAATGCCAGCATTTCTGTCTGCAGAAGCGGTAGCGAGAGGTGGGATTCTTGTGTGCAGCTAGAGCTGGTGTGTGTGTGTGTGTGTGTGTGTGTGTGTACTGGTGGTGGGGGAGAGGAGGGGAAGTGCTAACCATATTTACATTTTTGCAGCGCAGCCCATTTTTCCTTTTTTTAAAAAATTACCCCAGCAGCTAAGGAGTTAATTTATTTTGCTAATTATGAAGAGCTACAGAGAAATTAAATCTCAACTGAGATCTGAGGCATTCTACAACTACAACTAGAGTTGGACATGACTTTCTTTTTTTTTTTGTCTTTTTGAGACAGGGTCTTGCTATGCAGTTGACACTGGCCTTGAGCTCACTTTTGTAGCTCAGGCTGGTCTCGAACTCACACCGATCCTCCTGCCTCAGCCTCCCAAGTGCTGGGATTACAGGCGTGTGCCACGTCGCCCGGCTTTTTACCTCTTTTTTTTTTTTTTTTTAATGACTTTCATTTTGCAAAAAAATGTACCTAGAATGTGAAGGGGAGAGAAGTCGCCAAGCAAAGACTCCAACAACTTTGAAATGAATTTAATTTAGCTTAAATGAATAAAAAAGAAATTGTGCATTGTAAATAGTTATGCAAATTAGGTTTTGCCCCGGGGTCTTCACAGTCTGCCAGTAGAGGCCTCCTGAGGGCCAAGGATGAGGCTCAGGCAAGCTCCTTTTGGCGACTGCCAGGAACGTGTGGGCTCAGTGCATCGGTGCGCAGGGCTCGTGAGCAGCCCCCAAGACCAGCGCTGGAGTTGAGAGTCCTTGCTCCCAGCTGCTGTGGGCCTGGCATCCTCTCATGGAACTCCCTGGTGTGAGCTACAGTCAACAGGACAAAGAGGCTTAGGGGAAGGGAGTACAAAGAGGAACTGTGCTGGAAAGGGCTTGCCAGGTATTAGTCACGATTCCAGTGTAAGTGACTCAAACCTGGTCAATACGGGGAATTTTCTGGGTCGTAGAAAGGACGGTTGAATAGCCAAATCATGGAAAAGAAAGGGACATGATTGGGCCTGGGGACAGCTGAGACAAGGGCTGGAATGCTGCCTGTGCTCTCTTCCATCACCTGTCTTCAAATGTTTCTCACTGTTGGTTTCTAACATAGTTGCCAACAGCTATGCAGTAGAATTTTTGCACCTGACAACTTTTGTACTATGGGGACCTATTTTGAATAATCCCAGGGAAAAACTGTATTTTGCTCATCTTGGATCAAGCGTCTATGCCTGCATCCATGGACGGTAGAGAAGGGAGAAGGGGCCATGCAAAAACATGGTAGTTCTCAAGGCAGTCTTACTGGTGACAAGAGGGCTTTCTTTTTTTTTTTTTTTTTTTTTGCTTTTTGAGACAGGGTCTCACTGTGCAGTTCAGGCTGGCTTTGAGCTCACTTTTGTAGCCCAGGCTGGTCTAGAACTCACAATGATCCTCCTGCCTCAGCCTCCCAAGTGCTGGGATTACAGGCGTGAGCCACCACGCCCGGCTTGACAAGAGGGCTTTCTAACAGAAGGAACGGCAACATTCTGGACTGGCAATTTAGTGTCCATCTATCACAATATAAGTAGAACTAGAAAAAGAGTATAAATATAGCACTGAAGCTGGGCTAAAGGAGATGGCGTGACAAATGAGTTACATATTGAATCCAAATCAGTATCCCACAGCACTCCTTAGTGACACTAAATGCCACTGGCTCTCTCTCTCTCTCTCTCTCTCTCTCTCTCTCTGATAACTCTTTTTCCCCTTGATTGTTTTAGGTCTGCCTCTGCACTGAGGACCCACTCAAGACTGTAAGCTTTTTGCTTACTTGTCTCACGTTAGGTTTTTTTTTTTTGGGTGGCTAAGGCTGCTTTAGAGTGAGTCTGGTAAGGTATGGGGAGCTGGGGATGGAACCCTGGTCCCTTGCACCTGATTGGGTTTGCCCCTGCAGGCATTTAACACCTGAACTAACCCACAAGCCCCCCTTGTCTCGTGTTAGGCAGTGTTTCATTTCTGTGTGAGAAATACCTGAGCTGAACAATGTATAAGGCAGAGAAATTGGTTTCACCCTTTCAGATATTTCAGTCCTTGGCCTGTGGCTTTAGAGCTGGGGGCACATGGTAGGACAGACTGCTCGCCTCATGGTGTCTGGTGTGGTGATGCTAACTAAAGCGGTGGTGACTTTGCAGGCTTCTTAGCCCATAGAGGGACTATTCTTAGAAGAGGTCACATAGCTTTGTCAGGACTGCATTAGTTCCCAGTAAAGCAGGTTAGTATAGAGGAGAGAGCCTGAGCCCTTTGTAGTCTCTTGCCGCCTTTCCCACACATGTTCCCTCTCTGAATTTTCCAATTTGCCAAGTTCTCTGTCATGTTGTGACACAACCACACACCAGTGCCATGCTGTTTGCAGTTTCCTGCCTCCAGAATTCTAAGCCTGTTTGTACATTACACAGCATCAGCTATTTTGTTACCGTAGCACAAAATGGACCAAGATAACCAGGTAAATGGCTTTAAGCAATTGCACATGGAGCTTATAACTCTCCTGTTTCAGTGCCTGAATAAATATTTCTTCATAGTTTTCATAGCAGATAAAAGGCAACCAGATCTGGAAAACCAAGACTCAAAACCCTTCAGAATTATTTTTCCAAGCATTCTTGTCCTCCTTACCTCTGGCCAATCTGTCATCAATGTGTAGCTATTTTTCTTCTGTCCCATTGTTCTGCTTTTCTTACCTTTGCCCTCTCCACCTTCAGCAGCTTCTCACAGGTGCATTTTCTAGTGAGCATCCTTATATATTGAATGGATCAAATAATAATTATAATGTCTGATCTATACAGCTATATATACTACATAATCAGTGTGTCATTTTCATTCTCATAGAGCCATTTTCAATCATGTAAGAAGTTATAAGGTGCCAGAATTTATAATACTGTAATAAATATAATAATATAATAAATATAACATTTATTTTAAAGTAACCCAGAAGGGATTCAAGCTTATTTCTAAAGTTACTTTCTCTTGCTTGCATTCTAATATGCTACTACAAGCAGCAGTGAAAGCAGCAGACTAATACTTAATGGACCAAGAATTATAGGAGTAGTTTTTACATATGGGCACTAGCTGTTATAGGGGTCATCAAGCTCTGTAAAAGGTCAGATAATAAATATTGTAGACCTGATGGGCTGTACAGTCCCTGTCACAACTGTTCAGTTCTGCCACTAAAGTAAGACTGTAGCTACAGAGAATGCATATTGATTAATTAGCACACCTGTGAGGTAAGTCTTTAAGACCAGGAAAAGTTCTCTGGTCTTGAACTTATTCATGAGTTTTTCAGCAAGCATACTTTGCATTTTCTATAAATTTTCAGTTCAGTGTAACAACTGCCATTTATTTATTTATTTATTTATTTAGTACTTTAGGGAAGGGTCTATAAGGTGCTGAGTGTCTCACTTCTAGGTCAGACTCACAGTGATCTGCCTGTTTACAGCCCTCCAAGAGCTGGTATTACAGGTGCATGCCACCATGCCCAGTCTTAATTGCTGTCTCAAAGTACCCTGGGGGTGGGGCCGGTATGGCAGGCCTGGGGATCAAACATCTGGCTCCTGAGCCTGCTCACAGGTGCTATAATCCACTGAGCTTTTTGGTTGGCCCGTCAATTGCTTTATAAAAATTTTGCTGAGATTTTTCTTCAGATCACATCAAATCAAGAGATCAATTTGGAAAGAATTGATAATTATCAATATGGGATGATTCAATACACAAACATGGTGCATCTCTCCATTTTTTTTTTTTTTTTTTTTTTGTCTTTTTTGAGACAGGGTCTCAATATGCAGTTGAGGCTGGCCTTGAGCTCACTTTTGTAGCCCAAGCTGGTCTCGAACTCACACTGATCCTCCTGCCTCAGCCTCCCAAGTGCTGGGACTACAGGCGTGAGCCACCACGCCCAGCTCATCTCTCCATTTTTGGAGCTTTAAAAATTTCTTTCAGTAGTTTTTTCTGGGTAGGTTTTAATGTACAGATCTTGTACATGCTTTGTTAAATTCATTCCTATATGCTGTCTTTTGTTTTGATACCATTATAAATGGCATTTAAAAGTTTTGTTTTCTACTTGTTTGCTCTTAGTACATAGAAATGTAATCAATTTCACATATTGATTTTATATGCTGTGATTTTACTGATCACACTTATTAATTTAATATTCTTTTTTGGGTAAAGTTAGCATTTTGTAGTTATACAATGCTGTACTGTGATTTGAAAAGCATATCTTTTATTTGTCCAGTTGTAAGCCTTTATTTTTTTGTACTAATTTTCCATGTCTTATTTAATTGTTCCTTTTTTGGTCCACTGGCTGAAATACTAATACAAAGCAAAATTTTTATTTATTTTTTATTTTTTTTATTATTTATTTATTTATTTATTTATTTATTTATTTGTGGGACCAGGGTTCAAACTCATGACCTTGCACTTGCCCAGCAAAGCAAAATTTTTAAAAATGGTAAAAAATTCTTTCTTTAATTTCCATACGAGGGCGAGTTCAGAGCAAATCTAGGCTACCTGGAGATTTTTCTGCCAGTGCGAAGGAGAGAGTGAGATCATTTCTCAGAAACAAGATGGCAACAACAAAAACCTGCAGAGAGCCAGACCTGATATTAGGAAAAATTAAAAAATGAATACGGCCACATGTAGTAAAGAGATTCGAGTCATGGTTTAAAATCTTCTGAAAAACAAACTGAATGCATAGATGGGAATATAATGCCATCTTCCAAACATCAAGTGAGAAAGCAATGCCGATTTTAAAGAAAAATCTCTCAGGAAGTAGAGGAAGAAATAACTCCAACTCATTTTATGAAATCATCTTGGCTCTGATATCAAAACTAGACCAAAGACATTAAAAGAAAATTATAGAGCAACATTCTTCATTAACATAGTTAAAAAGTCTTTAATACAATATTAGCAAATAGATTCCAGAGATATAATTAAAATGTGATAATACATTATTACCAAGTTCCAAGAATGGTTAATTTGACATTTGAAAAATCAATCAATGTAATTTAATACTTTAATAGAATAAAGGAGAAAAACTATGATTATTTAAATCAGTACAAGAAAAATCATTTGGTCAAATTCAATGCCCATTATGAATTTTTGAAAAGCTCAGCAAACTAGTGAAAAAATAATACAGTAGCAGAGCACACCAGTCAGCCCGGCTGCTCACTGCCAGGCGTCGGTTACTGTTACAGTTCCTGTGATGGCTGTCTCCTAGAAGCAGCTGGTTACCATGATGCAGGTTGGAAGAACCACTCAAAGACAGCCAAGGGCCAGTGAGATAGCTCAGCAGGATAAGTGTTTGCCTGGCAAGTGCAAGTTCCTGAGTTCAATCCCTGGTACTGAAAAAAAACAAGGAAGAAAGAAAGAAAGAATTAAAGACAGTGAAGTACTCTGCCCCTCAGCTGTAAACTGCCTAAAAACCTCCCTCACTGAGCCTTCAGGGCCTGATATTTTGAGGGACAATTAATCCCTGTCAGTGTCCCTGTCCCATGTTTAAAAAATCTGCCTCCAAATCCCGGGTGCTGTTTGCCCTTACACTATAACCTAAGAAAGGATCTTATGAGAAACTTGCCAAGTTTGCCTTTCTTTCCTTCCTTCCTGTTTTCTTTCTTCCCTACAGTTGTATAGGAATTACAGGAAACACGTTTTTGTTGTAGGCTTCAACTCTGTATTACTATTAGAACCAGTGAACATATTTGTGATGAACAATCACGTGATATGAATCGGAGCATCAATATTTCTAAGAAATTTAAGTCTAAACTCAAATCCTTCTACTCTGTCTTCCTTCAGGAGTTATGATTTTCCTGGGTTCGTGGACTTCCACCTCCCACATGAACACCTTGCTATTTAGCCAGCAATTCAGTGGGATCCTCTGGAGCCTTTTCATGTGTTTTCCTTCTGGTCCTCTGTTGTACTAGCTTCAGGGGTCTCGGCCTTCCTAAGATCTCCTCTCTGACTCTTGCATTCCTTGAGAGGTTGCTGGTTTTGCTTGGACCTCACTTCCTTACAAATTGATCCAGAAAATACACTGAAGGAAAGCCCAGCTCTGGACAGGGTTTGCCTCATGTGTTTCTCCTTTCTCAGAGATCCCAATCATGAAATGACAGTTGTTCAGTAATTGAAAATAACTATGAAACACACTTTATGTCATTTTCTAGTTGCTTGTATTTGGTGAACGAGTTGTGTACCAGTTGCTCTAGCATGGCCAGTAGTAGTCCTACTAAAATTAAAATTTAATGTATATTCTCTCTCTCATGAGTGTTCTATCGTAGTGCATTTTCAGCTACTTCTCATATACAGTTTGACATTCTTCATCATACCTTTCAAAGCTGTCTAGAAAATGTACCCTCCACTTTCTTTATGGGCTTTTCCTGTCGCCAAAGCTGTCTCAGACTCACCTATTCCTGAAAACCTCTTGTGATTAATCCACCCAGTTCTGGGAGGCTGAGACAGGAGGGTCACTACACTAGCTGTGTAGTAAGACCCTATACCAAATACATAAAAACCCCTGATAGCTAAATTTCTCATAATTCCCCTGTGTATAAAACACAAATATGGAGAGGTTCTACAAATAGTGAACTTGGCCATTGACAGTTGCATATTTTATGAATTTTAAAAACTGACAATGCAAAATACCCACAGTGGTGGTGCACGCTTGTACTCCTGGCACTTGAGAGGCTGAGGCAGGAGAAGCACTGTGAGTTGGAGGTCAGCCTGGATTACAGAGTGCATTCAAGTCCAGACTGAATTACATAGTGAGACTCTGGCTAAAAAAAAAAAAAAAAATAAAAATAAAAATAAAAAAATTGATAATGCAAGAAACTCTGATCAAGTTAGAGGAATCCCTGACTATATATATATATATATATATATTTTAATGTGTATCTAGTACAAGTTCTACAGGAACTTGTGATTCTCCTATTTTCAGTCCCCCAGTGCTGGGATTACAGGAGCATGCCACCATGCCCAGCCTCAATAGCTGTCTCAGTGAGCCCTGGGGGCGGGACCGGCATGGCACACTGGGAATCTAACCCTGGCCACTGCACTCTGCCTAAGCAGGCACCTTAGTCTGCTGAGCTATCTTGCTGGCCTATCCTGAATTCTTTTATCCTATTCCTAGAAAGTATCATAAAATGACTGTTGTATGGAGAGCCATCAAAAGTATAAGCCCCAAGGGTAAGAATATATATAGAGAGATATTAGCTGTGTTAGATATTAGCTAACAAAAATATTACATTAGGTCTAGGAGATAGCTCAGCACCTGAGCACCTGCCTGGCAAGTGCAAGAACCTGAGTTCTTCCCCTAGTATCCCAGCCTGTGTTGGCCCTGGAACCCCAGGTGTGCTGAGCTGGCTACTGAAACGGGGTTTGGTGGCACTTTGTTTGTAATCCCAGTGCTGGGCAGGCTGAGACAGGAGGATCACTATGAATCTGAACTGCGTAGTGAGACCCTGTATGAAATAGATATATAGATTTTATGCATTAATTAGCTTTTAAAAATTGAGATTTGTTATAATTTCTCATTTTGCATGAATATTCACATCCCCCAGTAGATTTTCTTTGCACTCATTAGATTGTTACGCCCTGTTTCTGCAAGGGTGGGGGCTCTTTACAAAACTGTATTCAATTTCTTTTCCCTGGCCATCACTGACGTCACGAACTGAAAGCATTTCTCACATTTGTTATGCTGAGCAACAAGCCCTGCTGCTGCCAACCGGTGACAATGACAGCTGAACGGTTCATATATTCACCCCCCCCCCCAGTACAGCTTTGGGATCAGTGTTAGCGAAGCACCCCCGGGTATGCATTCTCAATTAGGGCGAGTGGTGGTCCCCTGGGTGCCTGCCCAACCTCAGTAACCCGTCCAGGCAAATCACACCACTAATGCGGAAACATTTCAAAGTAAATTATGGAGAATGTAACATAGCTGTCACTTCTGTTCATTGTCTTCTCATTGAGGACTGGGAAGACCACGGCTCCTGTGGAGCGAGATCCAGGGCATGCCACAGCCATGGCAGCTCTACCTGGACTGTCTCACACACTGGAGTTTGCCCACTGTTTTCTTTGCAATAGTGTATGATGGGGAATCTTCTGCTGCATTTGAAACTCTGGCACTAGTTGATAGCCAAGGCCTACTCATTGTTATAAAGGAAGACCAAAGACCTGCTTGAGCTCATGCATGCTGGTGAATGTATGCTAGGCTTTGCTAGGTCTGCAGAGCTGAGTGTGAAAACTGCATCGTTGCCTGATCCTCTTCTCCTTCCCCTCCCTACTGCTAGCTGTTGCCAATGTACACCTTCTCATATTTTACCCAGAAAAAGCAGCCCAACTCGCCCTAATCAAGTTGCCAGTGCACAGCGTTCTGGGCTAGAAGACTTCTCTCAGGTTGGGAAGAGGATTTAAAGAAGAGCAAATCAGGGCTGATCAGAGCAGGGCGTATTTAGCTGATACTTTGTATCAGCTGCCTCTTGTGGCCACTACACATCTTTTCACTGAGGGACTACCTCCCTTCCTGAGGCTCTGTAAGAGTGTCTCTAAGGTTTCCCTCATTCTCAACGTGACCCAGTCACCCAGCCACCACCGGAACTTCCAAGAACGTTTGGAATCATGACACCAGCCTTATGCTGCTGGACGGTGAAACTGGGAGCTCCTGTGAACTGGAAGCTGGGCTGCTGCAGCCCTGGTGTCTAGCCTTGACAGCAGAGCCACTGCCAGCGACAAAACTGCCCTCGAGTGAGCAGGGCGAGGGGCGAGTGTTGCGTCCCGGAAGCCGCTAGTCCTGGTGCTCATCATCAGCAATGCTCCGCCTCTTCCCTTTCCTGTTTTGGCTGCAGGAATCTACGTATTATCTCTATCACTGGTGCTTGTTAGAGTCGGATTGCTGTCATATTCTGAACAATGTACTAATGAAGATAGCAAAATTATACAGTTGGATAAAAGAAAAAAAAAGCCACAGATGAATGCAGGAAATGTTTGGTAATTCACTGGAACAAAATAAGCAGGGGGAAGAAAACTGTGCGGTCTAGGATGCCTACACCTAGGAGAAAGAGTGTAGGTATGGAAATAGTGGCCTGGAGGCTCCAACCCAGGGCTTGTCACATGGTGCTGGGTGGGTGGCAATAGTGGAAGCAGAGCTGCCAGAAGGCGATCTAGGAATGAGATGTAAACGCCTGCAAAGAAACCCACATACTGTGGGAGTGCAGAGAGCACAGACAGGTGAGGAGGGAGGGGAAGGCAACAGTGCCCCAGGCTGTGCTGTTGACTCTAGTACAGAGGTGACTCTTTCCTGAGGACTATCCTGGTCCACAGCTTGGACAGGTGGCAGGACCACATCTAGCTCACTGGGACTGAGGCAGGGATTTGAACCATGGAACACCAAGAGCCGGGCAGCTGCAACGGGCAGCAGGGAGCCAGTGCTGGCGCATCTGGGAACAGGAACAATGCAGAAGCAGAATGGATTGACCCTGGTGTAGACAACTTCAGGGCCACCAAGGAGCAGGGGCTGATGAGAGTCGGCCGCAAAGACGTGGACAGACCCAGGCCAAGATTGCGCCCAGCAGCAGGTGCCAGTTCCCACAGCCAAGTCGGTTGGCGTCCTGCTCCACAGAACAGGGAAGTAGGCCTGGGAGGGGAGCTGGGCTTTGTGAAGTTGGTGCTGTCCAGGGCTTGACCAGCCCAGGGCCCCACCCCACCTGGAAAGTGGGTCTTAGAAACTTTGAAGAAAGTGAGGAAGCCCCGGGGACTGGAGATGCCCCAGTGGAAGCTGGTCAAGGGGAAGGGAGGCTCTCTGGACCCTCTGGGCTACATCAGCAGACGAGAGCCAGACACCACGGCGCCTCCCTCTGGGCTCTGCTCCCCAATTCTCCATCCACAACACTGACCCTTGGGCTGGAGAAGCAGATGCTGTTAGAGAGAGCTGCCGCCATGCGCGACTGCTGTGTGCGTAGACTTTCCACGCCCACTGAAGACCCCAGTGCCCCGCACAGTGCTCCTGGGTGGAACTGAGGCTCCTCCAGGGTGCCCAACCCTGAGCGTACTCCCACCGGCCTGAACTGTCCCCTGCCACTGGGGATTCTGCCAGGAGAGTGACCTTCACCGCACTGGGCCTCAAGGCTCCTCCCACCCAGCGCAGGGTGGTCTGAGGCTGGCCAGTCCCTGCCCCCCAATGCAGGCACGCGAGCACCGATGTCAGTGAGTCCTTCCCAGGCCCGTCCTGAAGTTCAGAGCTCCTGGCAGGTAGCACAAGTTCCATAAACTGACTTTCAATAAATCTTTGATAAGCCTTTAAAAGTAAACGAAGGAAAGAGCAAAGCAGGGAACAGCTGACAAAAATGAAAAGGTTGCAAGTGTCAGGCTTGGTTTGAGGAATGCCTTTGCACCAGTAACCGAAAGTACCCTGTGCTCTGGCCTGTGGCCTTGCATATAGAAGATGCTGTTGCGGGCCATGCAAGTTCCACTGGAGAATCCAAGTAGAAGGATGGGTGTCTCGCTCCAGCTCCCTCAGCAGGCAGACACATCTAGTAGAGACCTCAGATGCATGTGGCCATGCCTCTGGGGCACGTGGTTTGGTTAGCAGGTGGTTCCTTTGAGTGCCTGTCACCCAGCAGGGGCAGCCCACACCCCAGTAGACATGAGCCTGTCCTTGAAATCATGACTCTGTGTCCTACCCTTGGCCAGATGCCTGCTCCACTCACAAGCTGTGCTCCCCCACTGAGGGTCCCCATTCTGGCACCCTGAGGAGTGAGCCAGCACCTCTACCCACACTTCAAGGGACCTCAAGTCAGGTCCACTGTGTCCAGAATCCACTCTTACCCCATGCAGGACCCAGAAAGGGCCAGGGGATTTCAGGGCCACCCCCTGCCCTCATTTACTGCTCTTCCCTGGAAACTGATGGCAGACCCTTCACCCAGGGAATCCAGGCCTCTCCGTCACTGTGCTCTTGTCCTCTGCGCTGGGGACAACATTCACAGTAGAACACAGTGATCCTGAGGGCTTGGGGGTCCTCAGTCCTCAGCAGGAAGGGCCGCAGGAAGGACAGACATGGCCCAGGACCCATGACCCTGCTCCTAGCATCCTTAGTTCTCCTTGATAGTCTCTTCTAGGAAGAGGCGAATATTCTGACTAAATGTCCTTCTGTCGTCCTCTGGACTCTCAGTGCTTACAAATAGCGGCTCTGGTGAAAGACTCTCAGCTCTGCAAGAATAAGCAAGCACTATAATTCACTACATTCCTACAGAGCCGAAAAATATTTCTCCCCTTCTCAGAACACAGAATTGTAGTACTTAGCTCAGGCTCAATTGTTTACAAAAACAAACACTACCAAAATAAAGCCGGCCAAACCTCAAATCATCATCCAGCTTAATGACTCCTTTCTCCGTGTTCCACCAAGCACACTGGATGCTTGCTTCGTGTGTGTATACAGAAAAAAGACCCAGGAAGGTGACCCAAGGGCACGGTCTGGATGACTTTGAGGTTAATCAATTCAAGGTCGTTGCTGGGGGCGGGGCGGTTCTCCTCATAATGGGGATTAAACATGGGGCTTTCACACTAAGTTACATCTTCATTCCTTATTTTAATTTTTGAATTAATTTGTGTTTGTTTGTCTGAGACAGGGTCTTGCTATGTAGCTCAGGCTGTTGAACTCCTGTGTAGCCCAGGTTTCTTCTGTCTCAGCCTCCTGAGTGCTGAGATTACAGGTATGTGTGACCATGTCTGGCACTTCTTTTTTTTTTTTTTTTTTTGAGACAGGGTCTTACTAAGTCGCTAAGTTGCCTGGACTGGGCTGGAATCTGTGGTGCCCTTGCCTCAGCCTCCCAGGCTGCTGGGCTTACTAATGGGCACCCCTACCCCTGCCTTCTTGGCCAGATGCCTGCTCCACGCACAAGTATTTGGTATTTTGGCAGTCTCTTCAGGTTCTGCCTACACCGTTCCCCAAGAGCATGGTAGGGGGTTAGCACACGCCTGACATAAAGAAGTAGAGAGGGAATGTGAAAGGGCTGCTTGTGTAGGGAGTGATGCCGAATTTCTTGGGTGCTAAGAGGTCCCCCATGGGACAGCTGAGTCTGTGAGGCATTTTTGAAGAACTTTGGTGAGCAAAGCTGACCAACACTATACCTGGACAAATGTTCTGACCTCAAAAATCAAAACAAAACAAAATCTCCCAGTGAACTGCAATAATGCAAAGTAAAAGGAGATGGAGTTGAGTTCTCAAAATTACAGCATAGCAAACGCTCTTAATCCTGGGGCCTATTGATGAATGAATGGCTTAAAAGGGCATTTATGAAAAAAAAAAAAAAATATATATATATATATATATATATATATATATATATATATATATATGGGGAACTTATGGGCATCTTCAAAAGAAAGTGGTGATCACTATGAGCCAGTATAGAGTGCTTTGTAGTAGTGTGCAGGGAAAGCAGTGACTGTTCCTCCCCCTTTCCGGAGGATTCTGAGACAGTGTGTATGTTTCAGTGAGGAGCTCAGGACTGCTCACCAGTCTGCAAATCCAAGCTTGCGTTCTCATCCCCAGGTGTCCCCTGTGCGCCCTCCAGTGGCCGTATGGGTAATAGTGCCTGTAGGTGGCTTTTCTTTCTCCTTGCTGCGGCTTGCCTGAGGTATTGCTTTGGCTCAGAGGGTGTGAGCAAGGGGACTTTGGTCACTCAGACACAGAAGCCACGCGAGGCTTCCTGTGGGTCTGAGTCCCTCTTCTCCTTCTGTCACAAAAGAGCGCATCCACGTTGGGTTCTCTTCTCCACACTGGATTCTGGAGCAAAGGGCACCAATGCGCAGTACACCCCAGATGAGTCTGGTGGGGGAGATACTGTGAGAGTCTGGCTCTCCAATTTCTCTCTGAGAATCAGAAGATCTGGTGGAGCTGGCCCCACGGCCACGTGTCTTACAGCTGGCAGGGAAGAGGGAAGACAGCTCCCACAGCTAGAGGCCAGCTCCTCTGCCACCCCATTCCAGTAGCTCTGCTTGCCTTACAGGGTTCTGGCTCAAATCTCCAGGCCACTCCTGTATAAGGAGAGCCAGGGAGCCCGCAAAAGCTTTGGGAGCAGAGCCAGCCTCCATTCCGCGTGACTGTCTGACCCTCGCCTCAGCTTCCCTGGCGCTGTCTGATTCAGCCCTCTCATACCTCGCATGTCACTCGGCTCTTGTGAGCTTCTCTGAGCTCTTCCAATGTGGAACGCTCCCTCAGACTTGTGCAGATCTTGTGAAAACAGCAGCAGTCTCGATCTTTTTTCATTCTCTTGGCTCATTCCTGGAACCCAGACCCTAGGGCTCACTTCCAGCTCACTCTGAGAACAGGCGGCACCCCTGAGATTCCTCACTGTACCCTCCCCCGACTTTTGGAATCTTCAGCCAGTACTCCATGGCTGGATGACCTGGGGGATGATGGGTAATGTTATGGTTTATGTCTAGTTGTCCCCCCAAAGCCTCATGGAGTCATTGGGCGAGGACTTCTAGAGTTTGAGACTTGATCCGTGATCCCTGGGATTATGGGTTTTAGTACTGATGGGATTATGGGTGGAAGTACTTCTGGGATTATGGGTGTAGCCTAGGGCGGGAGCTAAGGCGGAGAGCCTGAATGTAATATAAAGAGAAACAGAGAGACAGACTAGAGCTC